>UYRT01077849.1:44313-55032 GCA_900617915.1 Gongylonema pulchrum
GGGAGGGAAGGCTGCACCAGGACTAGTGTGCTAAAACAACTGGCATTTAAAAGCCATTTAATATTTTATGTCACTGTTATTATCATATCGAGAAATCGTGAAGAAAAAAGCACTCTAATGTGATCTAACTAGTTCATTTCGTATTGCTTCATGCAATCTTGTTATTGATTATAAATTGAAATTAAAACGAAGAGCGCAAAAGAAGATGACTCGCAGATGACAGACAGAAAGAGAGAAGAAATACATAACAATAAGATTGCTCCTATCCATGAATCTTTTTTTACGCAAGCTACATTACGTCTACTGTTTTAAATGAATAAGAAGTCCTGGATTATCCTACTGTTGTAGTGACAGCGTAGAATGTCGCATGCAGTCCAGTGAGTGAAACATAGGCGAGTCCGGGACTCCTGGAGGAGGGAGGAGCCGGGGGGAGGGAGACGGTGGGGCTCCTGGGGGGAGGGGGAAGGTTGACGAAGGGTGAGGAGAAGAGACCCCTCCCATACCAGGACTATGCAGAAATAGAAATAGATTTGTAACACTGTTACTTGGAGAGTTACTTCAGAGTTGCTGTAGGCTTTAGTTTTAGCTTTAGAACCGGACTTTTGCAGCACTGGTGCCCGTGCCACACTGGCGGGTCGAGAGACTCGTCACCCCGCTGGATCCGCCTGTGTAGTGAGGATCTGTCAGCAGAGTGAGTGTACCAGCAAAATAGCCCACAAAGCGTTTTCAGTTAAAAATCTGACGTTTAAAACTCTTCCGCCCTCTTCTCGATGATTAATCAGTACACGCTGTGCTTCACCAGTTACGAAGAGTTCTTACACTCCCGAAAATATTTGTTGGATTTGCAGGTGCACGAGCTATGTGACAATTTTTGCCACCGGTATGTGACATGTCTGAAGGGTAAAATGCCGATGGATATAGTAGGTGACGAACGTGCAAGCAGTTCGCAGCCACCTGTTTCACCCAGTACAACCGCGCCCTCATCCAGTCCCTCGATGAGCACACCGCTCAGGTCAGTCTGCATTGCCATCCTAGTTACTCACGGTTCCGTCATTTCGTTTTTATTTTTATACATTTGCACAGATGTCGGAGATGCGTACTACGGCAAGATTGTGTGTGTTTGCCAGTTCATTTAAACATTTCGGCTCTATCTTACGTGATCGGTGTTACTCATACCCCGACTTTTGCGTGTTCGTTGGTTTCAGCTTCCAGAGTAAGATAAGCTGTAGATTTTCAGTACGTACCGAATAACTCAGAAGTTGTCGTGACTAAATAGTGCTTCTTTTTATATCACAGTCACGCAGTTTGTGTCCGGAAAACCTACCACACACTTCGTACGGTCTCGCCGGTCATTATCATTGTTATTTTTTGCATGCATAGCTGGTCCTAATATTATTATTATTTCTTTTATAATTGTTGTTATTATTACTTTACACTTTTGCGCAATTTCAAGCACTGTGCCAGCCGTTTGCAATAAATATAATTCTCACATGGGAACTGGAGAACGCATTACGCAGACTGAATGCAGATTTCTAGCCCGTTCTGCACTGACTTGGCTCCCAGATGACTTTCGGGAAGAGCTGCTTCATCCACCCACTGTGTGCGCAAAAAAGCCTGTCTTGCAGAAAAGCATGGTCGTAACTGCTATTTAAAAAGACTGATGCTCCTGCGGTGTGCATGCGCAGCAAGTGTCCTCCTTACCGCAACTACCTCGAAAAGTTCAAAGATCAAGTTCAAGTTGGTAATCCAAAACAGCACATGGCTTTCTTTTTTAAACTTTCGTTTGTACATTGGTTTTTTCAGCTCACAGTATCAACCAGCTCCATACGAACCGCAGTCTGTACCGTTGCCGGAGAATACATCTGCTCTGCCATCAGGACATGAAGTGAGATATTTTTATGCTTTTTTAAATTCAGAATTTTTTTTACAATTCTGGTCTACAATTTTTACAATTCTGGTCTACTAAGCCAGTTTTACGCCTGGATCGGACCTGCAGATTTCCTTCTCGGAGATCGTGAGTTCGTCGGTACACTGAACTCATGAAATCTAGCATGCACACTTCTGCACCCTCACAGTTCCATAAAAGTAACTACTTTGTGAACATTACGAAATCCGCTTGTGCTGCTTACAGGAGAGTAGCACGATAATTTTATTTTTTATAAAACGGAAAAAGAAAGAAAAATGCATGCGTCATCCGTCATTATCTTCTTTACTATGCTTCTTTCGTGCTCCATTCGTGAACATAAACATCATTGTCTGCCTCTTTATCTATAGTCCCATTAATCGCCTGTTTCATTGTTTTGTTACAGCTGAGTTAAAAAAGAGATCCAGATTTTACTGAAAGATTCATGAGACTGTGACAAAATGAGTTGTGGAATTGGCCATTTTCTCCCAAAATCCTTCAGTTCTTTTTTTTTTCAAAATATAGGTCTCTTTCTGGGGAATGGAAAATAAGACAAAATATTCAGAATTTTGAGTAGCAGGTCCAAAATAGCAAAAGATGCAGTACAGGACAAGCATCTAGTTGATGGTTAGTTCAAACACATTTCTGGGCTAAAAGGGAAAGCTTATGTTAATTGACTGTTGCCTTGCACCTTTTGTTGCATTTTCTAATATATGTGAGAGATAGGGACAGGGAAGAGATAACTTCGACGCAGAAAATTTCCTCTTTCTATGCTGCCTCTTATTCTTGCAAAAATAGTTTGCATAAAAATGGATCCCTTTTTGATACTGTAAAAAGAGGCTCCCAGATAACTGGTATAGCTCAAGCCTGGCCAGTCAAAAAGCTTTCGGATTGTTAGCACATCAGTGGTTCGGCTCTGTCAGTAGCCTCATCGTCGTTGAACCAGTGCAGTGAGTTGTGTGGGCTGGTAGTGATGAGTAAAAGCCTTATTTAATAACACGACGAGAACACACTTGTCAGTTTTGGCTGTCTTACTGATACACCAGTGTAAATTCTAAGTTATGAGTTGTTTGTCTTCGGAATCTGATCGGAGAGCAGTTGCTCTGAAAACGGGAAATTTTTTTCCAGAGGCGTCGGAAAGGATGGGAGAAAAAGGGCGGAGTTGATTGCTGGAAAAAGAGGTGCGAGGTAAAAGAGGGCGCTCTGATGTAATAGTGACGGCGCCTTCGGGTCGCGAAGTGTAATGATGAAAAAAAGACTAAGAAATGTGAAAGGGTGAACCGGAATTTGTACTTGGAACGGTTCAAATGAATGTAATTAATCTATAAAATGAAAGTTTTAAAAAGACAGCTGACATACACTGAGCTTATTTTACATCGCTCTGTTTTAGAAAAAATCGTAAAATTATTTTCAGTGCTGTGGCACACCTTTTACTTCCTTCTTCATAGAGTGATTTGGAACTCCATTCCCATTCCCGCTCGACTGATCAGAATTCCAGTTCTTCCCTCCTAAATTGGCTCAATTTCAAGTTTTTTTTTCGCACATAAATGTCACTGAAAATTTAATGCGTTCTGAAAGTCTGTAAAATAGGAAAAGGTAATTCGAGCATTATTGGTACTTAAAATGGCCAAATTGGCGAAATAATATAAGTGAAAGCATGGTATAGAGTTTATCGCATCATTGCAAAGGTTGTCCTAGCGGCCTTGTTAATCCAGAATAAATGATGGACAAGGACTTTTGTCCTCAAAAGTCTCTGCTGCCTAATCTTTTCTTATTATCCTTCTTAAATAAATACGGGGACATATTTATTTACTTCCACTAGCCTAATGCGAAGTCGGTTCGTCGCTGCTGAACAAGCTTTGAAAAATTTGCAAAATTAAGCCAGGAAGCTGCACGGCAGAAGCAAGGACACTTAGCAGTGTCGTTGGCATGAGGTTTTACTTGTAGCACTTTTTCAAAATTTTGTGTTTTATCCCCATTCGGACTTCTTCTGTAACGAAGTCCCCTTGCGACGTTGAAACAACTGGGCGTTTCCGCTCGCTCATTTTTTATTTTCTGTCAAATTATGCCAAGTTTATGTAACTGTTCTTTTTCCCCGAAGAAATGTGATTTCATTTCCATCTTTTTTAAGCCTCAAAACGTTTCCTGGGTCTATTTTGCGCGCAGTTTTTTTCTATCGGATGTTTTTTTTTTTTTCAGTATTTTAACACTTTTCTGTGGGAACAGATTTGAAGTAGTTTGAGTTCCGTTGCTCGCTAGTGCTAAATCTTTCTTGAGCTGAATCAGCAAATCGTAGTCGGATAGATTTTGTAGCTGCTCGAACTAAAGATTGCAGCGTGCGCAGCGATCTTTTTGAATGCCCTCCACCTAATCTTTTCAAGCCTCAATATCGAGTTTCATCGATCATAATAATTACACATGCATTGAAAAATTGAGTGTTTGTGATTTTGCAGCCTTCAAAATGTTCCATAGCTCAAATGCAACTGACAGCTGCTCCTCTCCTTTTATCTTCCTCTTCTCCATCACCCTAGCTTAGTTTTACTGCTGCAGCCGTAACAAAGGGGAAGTTTTTGTCAGCGCACTGAAGAATAACAAGTGAACTTTGCTCCCACTCATCCTTCTATCCATACGCTACACGCGTACATGCTGTCATTATATTTTTGTCTTTATATTTTTACTGTCATTACATTTTTGCAGATACTTTTGTTGCTGTTTTGTTATCACTACTTTCATTGTCGTATCAGTAAGTGTCATAGTACTGTTTTTTTTTTTTTCAAAAATTCATGTGACGCAGCCCGAGTAATAAAACAAAATAAGAGTTAAAAAATAGCTGAACTAGGGTTGCCCGCGTGACCATGCGTTTTTATACGGTTTCATAGAACAATAAGGCCGTTAACAGCAATTGCGTTCATTTGATAAAGGCAGTCATGTTGGAAATGTTTTTGTTAATCTTCCGTTTCACGTTGGAACCATCGGCTAAGCCGGTGATGTTGCAGTGCCTGGTGAAATCTCAGCTTCATAGTTCGACTGGTTTTCAAAGTCCCTCTTCGCCAAAAATATCATTGGCGCGCTAGTATGCGTAATGCAAGATTACGTAAAAGTCGGATTTAAAATCTTTGAGTCATGCGTAGAAAGCATTCTCGTAAAGTTTCGGCTTCCCACTAACGTATGGGTTCCCCCTAACGCTTTTTCGATTTTGGCTTTCAAGCCTTCGTGCGTAGGACGCAGAACATAGGCGCATGTAAGAGTCAGTTTTGTGTTTATGGAGCGGTACATAGAATATAATCATCCTGGTAAAATTATATTTTCCTAGCTTCTTTACTTGCCGAGTTAAAAGCGAAAGACAGAATTCGGATACACACACTCCTCAACTACTGCCATTTTACATTTCATAAACTGTGCAAAAACACACAGATGTAAAGGGCCATATCACTATATCTACATTATTTCATTATTCAGGACGATTGGCGGACTTCAGAAAAAAAAAAAAAAAAAGATTACATTGACGGATTAACCAGAAAAGGAAAGTGTTCTATAGTCTATCTGATGAATCTTTTTTTGAGACCAACGGACAACAATACCAGTAGCTCCAAAACGGCAGTTCCCGTGGGAAAAGCTAGGTACACAGATACATAGTAATAAAAAGGAAAATATACTGAACTAGGCGACGCAACGAGGTGTAAAATCTGCCCGGTGCGCACTGTCTTTTTTAAACTCAAGGTGCATGTGACTGGTATTTTTCGTTTTGGCTTTCAAGCCTCCGTACATGATTGCTATTAGAAATCAGATTTACCCACAGTAAAGCTTATAAAGACTTTGAAGTGGAACTTTTATAACGATTGCTTCAACACATCAGGTTACGCTGGCAGAATTGTCGACCTGGCTGAATTGACGGGATCTCATTCTCTTTCTCTCTGTCTCTGTAAACACATGAAGCAACGACCTGTCCTTCAAATCAAGAAAGTATTGAAGATAATAAGTGCCATTCAGCTGCCAGTAGCATTTCCTTCCTTGCTTGGTGTGTTCAAAGACAAATAGGGGACCGGTTGTGGCAGTGCGGCCACATGAGCATTGTGAATTCCTCATGAAAGGGTGAGAAATGCAGTTAAGGTTCGTTTCTAAAAAAGGCTGGTCCACAGGACCAACCATACATCCGGAATATAGGGGCGTGAAAAGCTTCTAAATGGCTCATCATCAGCCATTTGAAAGCTCAGCGAAGCAGAACAGAAATACTGGCAGCGGCGATCGGTCGGTTGTTGAAGGGCCGGCGAATCCTTTATAAAAGCAAAGCATGAGGACCGTGATTATATGTGGGTGATGGCGGTATCATTACACGCAGATAGGGTGTATATTTCCTGAATGATTATTTCCATTCACAGCATGGAAAATTGGCCTCATGTACAGCTCATTGACGGTTTAGCTCTTTTTAGCATGTGCTTTGTGCTTAAATCCACCCCATAATTTTCTATTCAGTGAGCCCTCCCCCGCCTCCGCTACCCTCCACCCTTCTCTCTACACGTCCTTCGTTGCAGCTTTTTTCATTGCTTTTAAATAGATTTTTTGTTTCATATGAAAAAGATAACGCAGCCTTCACAAACTGATGTAAAGCACTCCTGGTTAATGGAACTGAGAGGTTGTTTTGATTTTTCTGGCCTAAAATTCGTTGATAACAATTGGGTTTCGCCAGGCACTAAGCGATCCATGTCGGAATGAAAGCGATCACGCAATAAATTTGAATATATGATTCGGGCACAGCGGGCACAGACTGGGGGCAAGTAGTAGGTGAGATGACGTGGATTGGTGCATCTCTTGTGTAGCCACAGCTTCCGCAACGACGACGTATACACGTTACGTATGGGCTTACCCCTCCCCGAACAAATATCGTAAGTCAAAAGAAGGTTTCTTATTGGAACTGTCGACTAAAAATTGATTTTTAGTTTCAGTGTCTTCGAAGATTATTTCTCTTTCGTCACCTCTATCTCTTTTGTGGCCATTTCATTTGCCCCATTTTTTGCCCCCAATTTTCATCAGTTCTATTCCATATGGCAAATTACAGGGCCTTTGTCCATTTTGTTTTTCAATTCAGACGACGAGTAAATAAAACTTGCACTTCCCCACTGTGTTATTAGCATGTTGCAGAGCGGTGGCACAATCCGCTGCCTAGATTGGCTTCTCAGTTTGCATCAGGTTTGTGGAAAAAAAATCCGCAGAACCAATTTTAACGATCTCGATGGGTTCTAAAAGTAGGTTGTGTAGTTTGCTAGGTCGGGCTTTCGCAGATATTACTCATATCGCTTTCCCTGCTTTCGATGCTGGTTTAAAGCTCGGCTCTGCTAAAATTTCAAAGCACGCGGACTAGTTTACAGGTTGATGAAATTTGTTGAGGCTTTTAAGAAATTGAAATTAAAAGAAGACCTGCAGTTGGGACAATGATTTCAAAGTTGACAGAAAGTGAAACCGTAGGACGCTAATTTGAATAGACCCATGAAAGTCATGGGAGAGTTTTCGACCATCGCTGCTGATACTTTTTTTTGTAAATTCGGCTTTCGTCGCAACTACACTTACGGAGTTCTAGACACGTTGCTGGCAATTCATCGCAATATAACTTCCAGATCTGTCTGTATGGTTTCAGCTGTCGCTTTTGTTCCTTTCTGAGAACAGAAACGTTTTGAAAGAGGTGTGTACAAAGAGGAGAAGTTCATTTTTGCCACACCAGCGTCCGGTAAATTTTGCAATCAAGCATACAGAAATTTTGTAGTTGCATAAGTGACCCTCTTCATCCCCAGCGCCGCCCCTCACCACCAATATCACCGGTATCGTTGGTTTTTTGGTTGTTGCTTTGAAGTTTGTTCAAAAAAATGCTGAATATTATCGTTGAAGGGGAGAGGGGTATCTGTTCAGTGAAGTCAGCCCGACAGGGCGCGGCGGGAACACAATACCGCATCTGTTTCTGGCATATTCCGATTTCCCCTCTCCCATGCATGAACAAATAAACATTTTTCCACAGTTACGAAGTTCCTGTTTATGAAAAATAAATTAAAATATTGGGAAGCTTCACGGTTATGAGCAAATTTTGCCAAGTGTCTTACTCGCTCTGCATTGTTTTTTAAAAAGCATCTCGTGAACTAGAGAGTCAGCATTTCTGTGAGCGAATTGAACAATACACCTTAACCGACTAACCCCTTCGGCTGTTAAAAAAACACATTTAAAATGAAATTTAGTCCTCTGCAGACGCGTCATAGGTGTCGACAGAGGTCGCACTAGACGCAGCCAAACTGTGCGTTTTAGCATAATGCTATAACAGATTAATTGCTCAGCGGAAAACTTCCTCTTGCCGCACCGGTTTATGTACAAGGGACCCCTGACGCAGAACAGTGGTACTAACTTAGGAATGGAACATTTTGTGACGAGAATGAATGTACAGTTTAAGCCGAAATGTGGTCTAATTAGTGACTTCAGGATATTAGAGGAATTTAGTTGCATAGCAATCAGGCAGTGATGTCAGGCCCTTTTCTTCAGATACCGCTCACTCGCAAATGTCACCCACTTCATCCACTGCATACGTATACCATTTCTGCGAAGGTTTTTCTTACGGTCGCCACTTGTTCGCGGGTATTAATACACGTACGTGATACCTATTGGCTGCTAGCAGTTCAATTTCTTTACGTTATCCGGACGGGGCGGAAAGGGAATGACTATGCCGTCGATCGTAGTTCATAACAGTATTCCGTACTCTATGCATTTGGACGAGCGTTTCATTTTCTGTAAACTCAATACTCTAAACATCCACCGCTTTCCTGCTCTTTCTTTCTGCATCACTTCCAGTGTGCCCTCACTAGTCAATGACTGCTTTCACATTCTCAGCTTCTTGTATTCAGCACAATTGGGCAAACTCATCCTAGCCGGAAATTTTGAAAACATCAGTGATGCTGTAGAATTTGCACCGTTCGCATCATCTTAATATCTAATTGCGGTTTGTAGCTCATGGTACTGAATATCAGCGTGACTTTTTTTGCCGGAGTAGATCTAGTTATCCACTGCACGTAGGTTTACGCCCTCTGCCAACAAGTTAGTCCTAGGCTTGCCAGTGTGCAGCGTTATCCTCGTTGATATATTTATTTCGAGCCTGTTTTCTTTCGTGCACCATACTACTGCAATTATCCACAGTGTGGAATATGCTATCCATGAAGCTTAAATTAGTGCCCTTGTTGCTCTTAATGCCCAAACCACTCCTAAGACTGCCCCAATAACGAGTCCGGAAATCGGGGCCGGTGAAAATTTTGGATAGCAGTTTATGTCGTCCCCGATTGTCATTCGAAACAGGCTGTCAGCTGCTTCATTTCGGTCGTTTTCATGAACCTATCAGCGTCGTTCTTGCCAGCTTGATACTCTGCAACATCTAGCTCAGGCAGGAAATGTCCATATTGCGGACGTGGAGGCCGCTGCTAGTTGCTTTTAGCTGAAGCCCTGACGATTTATTTGAGCAAAATGTATGTGCACAAGAGCAGGCAGGTCAGGCGACAATTTGTTAGTTCTTGTTGGCCTTTTCTTTTGCCAGAGCGGTTTTTTATTTCTTTTGGGTATCTTTTCTTGGCTCACGTGTTGGCTGAGCGGGGATCTGTATTTGATCGGTCCAATGTTAATTCCAGTAATGAGGAATGTATATTCACTTCGTTTTAGAGATGTGAATGTTTGACTTCGCTGGTCAGCAGAAGGGGGAACTTGCTGCCTGTTAGATTGAATTGGGAGGAGGTTAAACGTCATTAATAATGACGTACACAACGGTGTAGAGATTTCACAAACACAGTCGTATAGAGCTTGCAGCATTTTTTCTTTTCATTATTTGATGCTTAACACTGTATCCGTCTTTATTCGTTAGAGTCGCAGTTACTCTTTACAGCACATATCGGAAGATCTAGCACACATGCCAGCTAAATTATATCAAAGTTGTATTGTAGCCCAGTGCTGTTTAGAACTGGCCTACCCTTGTATCCTTGTTCAGTGAGGATGCAGAGTATTGGCGCCCTGTTTTGACATTTTCCTCTTTTGTGTTTCATTATCGTGGTTCTGCATTTGGTGCTCACTTGCATAATCTGCTTTTCTATTATTTTTTCGCAGTGGACTGGCAAAGTTTATTCCCGCTGATATAGAGAAACAAAATGCAGCTTCCGATTTTCCTGGACTGGTCTCAACGGCCAGGTCGGGAATCATGTTGTGCTTGGGTAGGATTCGCACAGACTTAACGTAAATTAAAGTGGTTTTTCCTTATTTTGACGGAGTGACTTATTTTCGAAGCTTAATTGCAGGGTTATCACACATCCGTCCATGATCTCAGCGGTGCGTCATCATCGTCTGCAGCAGCTCAGCATTCATCTCCGGACAACCACCCTTTAGTCTTGGGCGGGGCGCCCCCTCTGGCGGCTGGGGGCACCCAAACGTCCATATCACTAACAGCCGTCAGTAGCCCTTCAGGAAGGTATAATTTTTTGCAAAAATTTTCTTGAACAAATAATTTTCAACGGTAGTTGGACTTGAAGAGAATTCAGTCCTCACAGTTTTTCTTGTACTATTGATATTGATGCGAAATACACCAGTGGTGTAGCACAGTGAGCTTTCCCTTGCGCAAAGCAGCACAGTGAAACTGGAATAATAGGAATGCATCGCCTGTAGAAGCGCGCAAGATTCGTCAAAGAATCGCTGAAATGAATTGGGCAGTAGTAAAATTGGAGAGTGGAACACTGGATCGGGAAATGCAGGATATTGATACTGCACTGAATTGGAAAAAAAATGCGCTTAGAATGAAAAGGGGTGGGGGG
>UYRT01077849.1:55193-74128 GCA_900617915.1 Gongylonema pulchrum
GCCGTAGTCAAACTTGCCTTTACATTGTTAAGCGGAGCGAATCGCAGTTTATCGAGTAACATTCATGAGAGCAGAGAAATACAGAAACTGAGGGAAAGCAACTCAGCGAGACGCCGCATATCAAAATAAAATGTGTACACCAACGCTATGATATTGAGGCAAAATGTGAATGGAATTGCAGTTCATCAGCGGGTGGTCAACGACTCGACTCAACGCCACATTCGGTGGAAACACCGACGCAGTTGCTTGCTACACAACAACAGGATAATGTCTCCGATACCGGTATTTTTGCATTTTTTAAACAATTGACTTGTCCGAAGTTTTGGTGGGTGTGGTTTAGTTTTTGATTCGGTGTTCCCAAGATCTCGCAGAATTGGGGGTTTTCTTACCTGAGACTTCTGACTGAAACTGTAGTCAGCAAAACGGCGGTGTCTTTTTGTTTCAATTAAGTTTGACTGTAAGACACCAAAAATTGGCCTAAAGTTACGGTTGCTGAAATTGATGTTTATGCAGTCGAAGCACTGCTTCGGAAGTATCATCCAGAGCGGTGAATAAATTTTTTTGCGCTTTGGAACTTACATCAGTTAATGCAGTTTTGGGCTTTAAAACTACTGGTTACCTTGAATTGTACAAATGGAATGATTTGGATTGGCGTATAGTGGATCTGTCCGTTAAGAACAGGGTAGGATACAGCCAGCTTGGCTCTGATCAGGTTTTGGTTTCATCGTGTAATACAAACCTCACAATTCCCAGTATACTGGTACGGTTTGCTGGCTAGACAGTTGTTGAGTTTTCTTCATTGCTAACGATAACTTTTTGTTTGCTCTTATCATTGCGCGATGATCCATCTTTGATATATATGGGAAGAGCTGTTTGCTATATTTATTAGTGCTCTTCAATTTATAGATCTTGCATAGCTGCTTCCCTAGTCTATTCATCTGTAGCTCTTGAGTATTACTTGGCGTATGACGTTTGAAGGTAGCAGCAACTGGATTTTAAAAATTTTCAAGATTTTGCAATTTGGGATCTGTAGGTTTAGGAATTCTGAATTGAATGTTCTTCTGAAATAATTTTTTGTTAGTCAGCGGATTTGTTATTTCGCCTAAGTGAGAAATCTATACTTGTATTATTTTTCTCTTTTTTTTAAGTGGTATTTTGCTGAGGCTGGACTATCCACAATTCGGCCTCTAACTGGCTTTCAAAGAAGTTCAGGGGTCAGTTTTTGCAAATTTCTTTCTATGCGAAAATTTGAAAGCGAGTTTAGCTTGAGAGGTTTGTTGCGTTCCTTATGTTTGTCGCCTAATTTATTTCTCGTTTTTTTTTCACTTTATTGAAATGCTTCAGGAGAAACTTGAGTTTTTTTTTTTTTTTTAGTTTTGACATTAATGGTGATTTATTTTGGACTGTAAATGAAATAAAATCTGATGCAATTCTGTTCTGCACGCCTCACGTTGCACACTGCACCCTGCGTCACTGCTTACAGTGCTCTTTCACGCTCCACTGCATCCTAATCAACTCTCTTATTAATTTATTATGTTTGGGAGATGTATATAAATCCAGGCATTGCTTCTCAACACTTTCAAACTCACTGCCTCATCAGTCCATCTATCCATTTGCTTCTCCAGTGCTTAGGCTGCATTTGCGCATTTTTCATATACGCATCACTGTGCTCGCGTCGTGGATGCATTTAAGCCGTGCTGTATGAACATCGCGTATTAGCTTTTTCTGTGGTCAGGTCTCAGTGCCCATCCAGCGTGTACCGGCGTGGAGTAGTATGCTGCACATACTTTAGGAAAAAAAAAACATCATTTGGAAAGGTGTCGCAATATCTGTCTGTGCAAATTCGTTAAACAGTGGCGTGACCTCGGTGAGAATGGGGCTACTGCTTTGACATTGCTTCTATTTCTTGCTTTAAGACGCAGATTTCTTTGGAGTTTGGGGATTTGAAGTTCAAGACACGTAGCATGACGTAGAGGAGGGAAACGGGTGAGGAGGAGTTGGCTTCTTTGTAATTCGTAACATGTATTGCAAGAGCCTGGAGTAATCTCGCTACACTTGGGAATGTCAAGCGTCGAAAATTGAAGTGATTTTGAATAGCCTCATACAATATTCTTGTGCTAATGCAGTTGCTGGTGCCACAGCTTTTGTGGTTAGATCGTTAGTGTTTGGCTTGAAATCGTTTCCTCTTTTTAACGAATAATTGCTTTGCATGGCTAACGTGGAAGAAGAGTTGCTTTAACCGAAATCGAAACGACTACGCCATATGTGTGTGCGGGTTGCATTTGCAGGTAGCACAAGTTCTGGTTCACGTCTAGGGTCAAGATCACCCTATTGCTTCGACGATCAGCAGTTGCAGGAAGAGGTTTGTTACGATTACTGTATTGACAGCATGCCTCAGCAGCAGCAGCAGCATCAACACCAGCAACTTCGGGGTTGTACTACGGTAGTACCTTCATCAGATTGTCGATCAGCTATGAAATCGCTGCCCTCGGTGATATCGCTGACGAAAAAGCGCGGAATTTTCCCGAAAACAGCCACAAATATCATGAGAGCCTGGCTTTTTCATCATTTAACGGTTAGTTCCGGCTTGTAACCACAAATGCTGGTGCATAAACTGACTAATCTGCATAATAACTGGGCGCACATGCATGGTGGACATGCACAGGTGGGTGCATGGTTCTTTTTTTCTGTGAAAGTGAGTGTTCGTAACTCATACTGCGTTCGCGTGGCTGATTATGCTAGCGACTGAAATGATGTGATAGGAAATGCAAGTGCTTTTTATTAAATGTACAAGCAAGTGCTCTAAATGCTTTTGTTAAATGTACAGGTGAAATGACGGGTTTTGCTTTTAACGCAATGTTAAAAGTTGCTTGGCTTTAGCAGAGGAAGTAGGCTTGCTTGGCTTTCAATTCACTGCTACGCTTGTTTAATTTCTAAATCATTACTAGCCTTTGCTTAACCTTTTTTCTGTTTTATATTTTATTTTTTGCCTGGAAATGCAATTTTTTTAATACTGCTCACACTGTAATTATTGTTACGACTAGTGCCACCCCTCCATTGTTGCTGTGGTCATCGTTTATTATTTATTACTATTACCGTTATTGTTGCTACTATAATATTATTATTTATCACTATTATCATTGTTGTTATACAATAATAATAGTTACTTTTACCACTAGTTTTTATCGTATTGTCAGCTTTTAAGTACTGCACACCGCTGCTGCTGCTACTGCTGCTACTAGGAGTTTTTGAGATTCAAACATTATTTCACGGAGCACTCGCACTCGTCTCTTATTGGCACTCCTAAAGGGATCTTCATTCGAAATGTCTGTCAGCTGACCGTATTAGTTTATCAGTTCCCGTGTCCAGGTCTTCTTTATCCCATAAAGGTTTTGTATTTTTAGCTTGTATATTTTTAGCTCCCCGTAAAAGTAGCGAATTTGAGTTCTTACCTCTTATGTTCTTAGCTGATATTGTATCTGTTGTTGCTTGATTCTGCTCCGGTTTGTATGCATCTTTGAAGAATAAATTTTTTCCCTGCTTAGGAAACTTAGCCAGCAAACCAGCCAACACAGATCATAACCTCAGTTTACAAGGCAGTAGTTCTTCTGATTGAAAGGTATTGGATAGCTACTTGTTAACTGTAAGGATTTCCTGGATTTATGGTTGCTTTTATGGGCAAGTGGGGCGGTAGTGGCGCGTGTGTTTACAGGCGATGAGTCGTTGTCGATGTGTGGTTCGTTGAACGATGATGGTGGTAGGGAATCAGTATTGAGCGATGGGAATACTGGAAGTGGTGGAGGCTCATCGACCGGTGCAAATAAACGGAAAGTACCAAAAGTTTTTTCCAAGGAAGCGATCACCAAATTCAGGGCATGGCTGTTCCAGAATCTTACTGTAAGTTTTGCGGATACTGTATTTGAGGTTGCTGGTTACAATGACTACAAAATTTTGTGCTTATTTTTGTTGCGAGATTGTTTGCTCGTTCTGGCAGCATTCACTCGCTGTAATTTCGATATTCAAAACTAGTTTGGAATTGTTTAGCAAACACTTTTTATTGTTACCGCATAAGAGTATATGCCAACCAACTACGTAAATACCTAATGACTGAATATATGTTAATTTCGCTGTTGTTATGACTGAATAGCTCTAAAATTTTTCCAAAACGATATTCACATAAAAGTTGACCGTACTGCTGGCTGCTTACCTTATTGGCATTCTTCTTTCACTAACTTTCAATTTTTCCTATTGAATTTCAGTACTGTTCACCCATGTATCCCCAGAACGACTCGGTTGGCTGCCATCAGGAGTACATAAATTAATCAAAATTATTTGAATTTGAGTCAAGAACGTTTTGCATAGTATGAATAAGATTTGCTAAATTTCTTTTTGATTCGGAACTTCAATTGATAGCAGTAGTCGGGGTGACAGAAAATAGTCCTGAGTCAGTCGATTTTTGAAGAATGTGCGAATGACCTTGACAACCAACACACAAAATGAACAGGATTACGGTAATCGTTTTTTTTGCTTCCACCAGTCAATGTTTTGGTGAGAATTTTCGAGTTGTCCCTGAAACGAATGAAATGAAAATAATTCCTAGACACTTACTTAGGCCTGAATACCGAAGTGTTTTGAAAAAAATGGTTTTATCACTGAATGATTTAAGTTTCAGTTTATGCTGTTCCATGCTTGTCCGTTTGGGACGGTTTTCCAACATATGTATGAATCAATCCATATATTAAAGTTTTATGCATTAAAGGCTAAAGATAGAGGTGACAAGCGAGTGGTGGAAGAAGGAAGAGAGAGGCATGAGAGAATGGAAAAGTAGAGAAGTATTCTCATGTAAAAATCATCCGATGAGTGTTAACTTCTCAGTGTTTCCTAGTGCATGTGCAAGTACGAGTTGTGCCAGATATTTTTAAAGAATAGCAGGTGCCCACACCCTCACTTTGGTCGTGGAGGAGTCTTTTAAGAGTTAATTACGCTGTTTTGACTGGGTTGTGGTTCGCTTTGAAAATATGGTGAGGTGAAGCATAGCGTATTCGTCGCGGCTTTTCAAGCTGTTTGCTGAGGCATGTGCTGTTCTACGATTTTCATATCATGCAAGAACTGCTGCGCGTAAATCTTTCACTGTAGTAGTCGAATAAGGATGCGTCTGCGCCCAGTGCTTTTTCTACGTACTTTTTCCCGGCGGTGTGGTGGTTATTCTCACCCTAGTCATATCGGGGTCGCATTTCGACGACGACCTCAGGTGATCCTTTCGCTACGAGTGAGCATGTTGTTGCCTCTGATTTGCGTGTTCTGACGAATCTCGGGGTCTTTGGCGTTGGCGCTCCTGACTGATTTGTTTCACTGATGTTACATATTAATCAGGGGTAATGTGGCGGTAAGTAAGCCCGCTCTCACATATCATCCGGCCTGACACAGTCTGCTGCGCGTGGTTATTGCCTTTTTGTTCATTGATTGAGTGCAGTGCATCAGCAAAATCGTGTATATTTATCATCTGCCCGACTGGTCGCTTCGCCTTCTGCCATGCACTAAACATGTCCATTTGCTTTCACAATTCATCATCCTTGATTGGCAGGCATTCTGCGAATTTATCAGCCTGGACTTAACAAAATGACAAACAAGCGGGGATAAACTCGTTAACTGAGCAGTATCGGAATTGTCAAACTGACGGACAGCCGAGTGAGTGACTAAACGCCAAGCGAAGTAATTGGTCAATAAATCAACTCTTCTAACAACATATGTGTTTTCCTTAATAAACATTGATCTGCAGCAGCTTTTAAAATTAATGAACGAAAATTCGCTTTTTGTAATTTTTCGGAACTATTTCAATTTCTGAATAGAGCAGATCAACTGAGATCTGTTAAAAGCTATTCTAGAATAACTTATTGTAATGGTAACAAAGAAAATGCAGGTAGTTAGAAATAAACGAATTCATCAGCTTCTGAAAATCAGAGGACGTATTTTTGAGGGACGGATTCTGAAGGCTGTGAGATAGTAGGGACAGGGGCTTACCTTTTGAGACTCCATTTTCCTTTACTCGTTGTACTCAAATCTTGGCAAGCAACCATCAAGTTGTACCATTTAGAAATATAATTTTACTTTCTCTTGATAATTTCTTGTCGATGTTTGCTGGACATCCGCAGCCCATTACAACTAGCAGGGTTGTATTATGTTACAGTTGATCGGATTGGTGAATAAAAACTGTTGATGTTAGCAACAGAGAAAAGGGGCAGCAGCAGCAGCGGTAGCAGTTTTTGTTTGCAATTGTACCGACCCACAATCCATTTTTCCAGAAATATCATAGATTATTTCACTTAAAAATTGTGATTTCAGCATCCGTACCCATCAGAAGATCAGAAGAAGCAACTTGCCCATGAAACTGGTCTAACGATACTTCAGGTCAATAACTGGTTAGTGTTTTTCATTTTTGATTTTAATGAAATCCTTCCGAAAGTTTTTGTGACGCATGCGCTGCTTTATACTGCCTCTTTGGAGTTTAGCGTAAGCCACAGCATAAGCAAGCACTTACATCTCCTCCAGCTGTTATCTTTTTCTTGTTGGAGATCGTTTTGCCTCTCAGGCGTCCTTCCGCATACGGGTTACTCAGTGATTTCACATTCATGATTATATTTAGCAGTTACTGGACTGGTTACTTCATGTGTCTGCTTCAGGGACACTGTCTGAATGATAACCTTAAGGGCACAACTGTGTGTTCATACCACACTGCATTTCCAGGCAGCCTTTGACTAAACAGTGAAAGAGCTTTGCGTATTTATAATGCCCGTTGCTTACCGTTCGATAATGGAATTTATCAAAAATAACGCCAGATTGTGGGATGCAATAATGACCTGGAACAAATGTCGTGGAAATGCGTCGAAAATAGTACATTAGGATAATGAGAACGGATTGGGTGGGCTAGTTGGATATATGATCATCCTAATTGCTTGTTTTCTACACTTATTTCGTTGATGGATGACCGGTTGGATGGCCCGAAATGCACCGTTAAATATAGATTACCGTTGGCGGGGGGATGCGAACTTTAGGTGAACATTACCTCTTCGGTTGTGTTAACTACTCGTTATGGATAATTTTCTTTGTGCCAAAAAGAGAATACAATTTATGGGAACCGTGCGCCTGGTTCACACATTTGTTGAAAAATTCTAGCCGTTCGGTGATTTGAAAAAGTTAGCCTAGAAACTAGTAGTTTTGCAGAGACAGTAATTAAGACTAGCATTACCGCATTGTTAAGAAATCGTTTCCAGCATTAGAAGCAAGAGTTTTCTTGGGCCGAAATCGCATATCGTAAGTGGATCCCTCTTTCCCTTTCATTTTTCCCTGTCAGTTCAATGTCCCAGCATTGCGTCCCTCGTTCACCATGTCGAGCAACTTCTCAACTAACTGTGAAGCGTGCTGGCTGAATTTAGGTCAGCTATTCTGTTTCTGATCATCTATTCGTATAAGCGTAGTAGCTGCAGCGACTCAGATGGTGGCTGGCTATATAAGATGTGCTAACTATGGCAGTTGGTTAGTAATATTCCTGATTAGCTAGCTAATTGTACACATAAATATCCGAATTTTATTATGTTAACAAACAAGTAATTCCCAGCAGAATAGCAGTAGTTGTAAAAGTCGTTAGTTATGAGTGACTGAATGTATGTATTGCACCCCAGTGCACACCTAAGCTTTCCACTTCCTCACTGAAATTGAATCGACTCAGATTATCCGATTCGGAGGGGGCGGTAGTGAGCATTTATGGGATCAAGATGTTTGGCAGTCTTAGGGAGTTGACAGTAGAGTGATTGTATAATCGGGTTTTCGCTCACTCAGCTGAGTTGTTTTACCATAGCTTTTACTGAACTTTTCTATTTAAAGTATTTTGGAAGATTTAAAAGAGAAATTAGAAATTAACGTGGGAGTGCAACTTTTTCTGAAATGACCGAACGCAGAAGAGATCACTGTGAGTAAGAGTTTTACAATGAGAGTATAATGACTCATTTGTTTGGGTAGGAAGCTGCTAATCCTTTTGCAGCGTTTACCTCCACGTCCTAAAGGCGAACAGATTAGATGAATGCTTTCATTCATCAGAATGGCTCATTGAGCTTCCAGTCGAGCGTTTATCCCCTAAAATTGTTTAATCTCATTTATGGTGGATAAGCCGCTTTACTGCTTTTGATTTAACTGACCATAACTAGGCCTTCATCGCTTTGTTTGATAGGACGGATAGCTACAGAAACGGGATTTTTCGCTAGAGTGCTCAAAACATCAAAATTTGGTTAAATGAATTTTAACTGAAATTGAAAATGCTGCAGTCTTTCCGTGCTCACCGGGGTTGGTCTGAGCAGTCTTGGTTTTTTTCTGCTTGAAATGTAAAAACTGAATATGGTGACATTGATTGGAACGGCGAATATATGTAATATCCTGGCGAGCTCTCAAAATAGCCAGTTTCATTGCATACCTTTCGAAAAATGCATGGTAAGAAATTGATTAGATGAGAGACTGACATCTGTTATCGTACATGAAGTTCCACCTTTTTTCGAGAATATTAGCGGATTGCGAAGCAAAAAGTCAAAGTGAAATTATTGTGCTATACAGACCGCAAAAAAAACACGCATGAAACCTTACTTTGAGAATTTATCCCCGCTTCGCTGGTTACTAAATCCAGTACAATCAGAGGCAGTTAGGCGACTGCTAAAAAGGGTCTGCAAAACTCAACTTTAGTTGTTAGGAAAAATGACCAATTAAATTCACATTCAGCAGGGGCTCCTAATTTCACACCGATGAAACTGAATTCACTTTGGAAACTTGATGCTGGATTATGGAATCATAGCGTCAAAGCTTTGAAGTCTTCATAATTTTTGCTGCGTAAAGTTGATTACTCAAAGTATTGTCGCTGCTCTGGAACGTTTTAAGCTGTTTAATTCCTGTTTGGAACCTCACGAATAACTGCTTCAGATGCGTCCTAAAAAATGTGAAATTTGGGCATTTTTTAATCGAGTGAAGCTTTTTCACAAAGAAAAAAAATATGGGATTGAGGAAACTTTGTCCAAACAAAGGAATTTCAGTTTAACGTTATCCGAATTTTCTGCCCTACGATGATCCCTTTCCAGCCCATTCTTGCCGCCTTGTCCCCTCCTTTCCCCCCTCCTCCACCTCTCCTGCTCTTTCGTTTCATCAGTGTTCTTGCACATTTCTTCTGTTTGAATTAAAACGAATTCATTGCATCCCTTCGGTTTCGAACGTGAAATATTTATTATTTGTGCAGTGTGATGAAGTTGATCAGCAGTCAAATAAATTATATGCATGCGGGGATTGCTTTGTGTTAGCAGTTAGGCAGACGCAGAAATGGAATATCCTCTGTGTTAGACAGTAGCCATTTTCTCCAGGATTGCAAAGCAATAGTTTGCGCTAAAAGTAGTTATTATTTGTGCCATTGTTACTGTTCGCTAAAACTGCAGCACGCCTGGACTACGAAAATTAAAATAGCTCACTACGTTTGTGCTCATCTGAAAACAGTAACAGTGACAATGAACAGGTATTTTCCTCTTTCCTTGATGAAACCGTGCCTCCGTGTATGCGTGTCTGGGTGTCCATAGATCGATCTTGGTTTTAGAACTGCGAGCATTATAAAGCTGGAAGTTTAAGAACACAGGCTTTGGCTATATGTTTTGAACTTGAAGCTAATTTACGTCACTTTGCGCTCTCACCTATGATTTTAGATCTAAATTTGATTCAGTTTTGAAGCGCGAGTACAAAAAGAATTGCGAATTTATAATTTTGAAGATCTGTTTCACCGTTTTTTTTTTTTTTTTACATTAAATGGCTTAAACTCCGGAAAGCATTGCATTTTCGGCCAGAGACGCAGTTACATATTCAGTTTCATAATATCAGAACAGAGTGATCACAAAACTGTGAGATATTCGATCATATGTGGAGGGAACTTCCTCGATTTTTGCGCAGCAAGAATGCGTTAAATTTTGAATTTCCTTCCGATCTTTCATATTAACGAAACAGTAATGCATGCTTGATGCCTAATTTCTGATATTCAAGATATGCGCAGTATGGTTCTACGTATTATCTGTTTCCGGAAGTTGACACCTAGCTACGGCGAAGCAGCGTGTAAGCGAGGAGTTTTCTGATTTTTACGAACTGTCGCGTTTCGAAGCCACATCCCTGGATCGTTGCAGTCGGAATCTCCGAGAGCTAGATAGTGAAAACCTGTGGTTGAACGCCAATAACTCTAAGACGGAATACACTAGGCTTCCCGGCACGATCATGCGTTTTTGCACTAAACGTAAAGCATACAGGTCGTTAACTGTATGAATGGTTGCGTTTTTATACTTATCTTGTGTGCTTGTTAGTGTAAATCTTCATAAATTTTGTATAAAGGGAAATGAACATTTTCCGTTTAACGGTCGTTCTTTGAAAATGACCCAGTTCTTCAGTGAATAATTTTCCCGCTAGAACGTTCAAGTTTTCGTACATGAGAGCCACGCATACCTGGGGCTGAATTTGAAATCTTTAAATTATACCTGGACGGGGAATATTCCGTTAAAATTGCAGCTTTCCTGTTTTTTAGTCCCCGAGTTAGCAATTTTGCCGCCGAAACTTCCATGTGCCCATACGTGAGCGCCGTGGGTACCTGAGGGCTGAATTTGAAATGTTTAAGTTGTGCGTGGATGGGGGACATGTCCTTAAAATTCCAGTCTTCCAGCTTTTCTGGTTCACAGGTTAGCAGTTTTCCCGCCGAAATCTTCACAACCCATGCGTTAAGAATCATGCATATCTGGGAGCTGAATTTGAAATCTTCAAATTGTACGTGGACAGGGAGCATTTCCTTAAAATTTCTAGCTTTCTAGCTTTTCTAGTCTCTGATTTAGATGAGTAGACCTTTCTTTAGAGTTTCGTATTTTCAGTTTCCCTCGTCCCTGAGTTAACTATTTTCTCGCCAAACTTTCACATATCTGTAAGTGAGAGCCGGGCAATTCTAAGGAGCTGAATTTCGAATCTTTTAGTTGCACATGAGTAGGGGACATTCCTTTAAAATTTCAGCCTTCTAGCTTTTCTCGTTCCCAGGTTGGCGATTTTACGACCAGGATTTTCGCGTGCCCGTACATGAGACGTAGACGTGACAGTTTCATGGGGTCGCACTTGGCCGGGGAACACATCGAAAAACTTCAGCATCAAAGCTTCTGTGGGTGCTGAGTAGAAGTACTCGGACAGACGAGCACACACATTCACAGGCAGGGTCGCCGTTAAGGTGCGTTTTTGTTGCCTGGTGCAGCACGGCAACAATAAAAACTGCATCACTGATATAGGCTGAAAACGTTTCGTTGCACTTCCAGCAGCATTGAACATCGCGCACCCATCGCTCGATCGGCGCCGATCAAAGGCTCGAGATGATTGTATGATTGATGAGCTCATGTCCATCCGTCCATTGAGCCCCTAGGGGCAGCAGAACATCTGGGCAAAAGGCACCGGAACGATCGCCCCTTCATCTGCTGCTTATATATATACCGTATACCCTCTCCGTTCCATATCTTTCCTCTAGTTCTCACTCTTTCCCACTCACTCCTACCTCGGGATGATTTGAGCTGTACCTTGGACAGCCAAAAATGATACAGCAGCAGCAGCAGCCAATAGTAAGCAAATGGTTCTTCACAGAAGCACAAGATCTAAGAGATGTGTTTGGCTTGAAGAGAGTCAGACACACAGTTCAGCAACTGAGGCACGATGGTATGGAGCAGTAGCCTTGAAAATGATGGATTAACGCAGCTGGCCTGGCGGCGGCAATGTTTCGGTGCAAAAACGTTACCCCTTCCTAGAATTGTCTCAGTCGAAATCGAACGGGCTGGAATGGCTGCTCCTCTTTGTCTCTCTCTCTCGCTCTCTCCCCCACTTTCATCCTCTCCTCGAATTCTGGACAGTTGTTAGTGAGAGGATGACTGGGAGCGACCGGTGTGTGGAGGGAGTGACGTTGAAAATTATGCATAGCATTGCTGTTTCTACCCAGCACAATTACCGAGACAAGTTCACTGTTTTTCGTTCAGAATGCTTTTGAGAATTAGGTTGCTGGGAACTACAGTAGCTTTCGGAATTGTGGAAAATTAGAGTCAGCACTGGAAAACTGCATCTGAACTGTGAGCTATACGAGGACCGAATTCTTGAAACAAGAAAAAAAAGAGCAAAAGCACATGGAAATGCCTTAAGAAGAATTTTTACGCTTGTGCTTTGCTTTTTTTCACTTGTGTTGTTGGGGAAATTTTTTCTTCCTTGATATAAGAACATGGTAGAAGTGTAATGATTGGGACACTTAAACGAAAAATTATAGTAAGGGGCGCGAAATTATTTTGATAGCTGGCTAATCGTTTATCAGGTATGTTGGAAAAGGATTGGAAGGTTTCGAAGAGATGGTGCGCTTATGCCATAATGGTGATGGTGCTGAATGCTGGAGTGAGATAGTCAGGAAAAAGAGGTGCCGTTCCGTTGTAAAAAAAAGTCAAAAGATTCGCATTAACAACTGAGTCTGATTTTGATAATCTTAGTGGCGAAATAAGAAATAAACAAACATTTTCTTGCATCTGCGAAACTTTGATCTGAGTAACTTGTGATTGCCGTCGTCACTCACCTTTCGTCCTTGGACTAGATGAGCCAGGGCTTGAGTCCATCTGGTCAGCTGGATTCGGAAATGTGAAGTGGCGGGGCTGTGTCAGATCCAGTGTTAAAAAATCGCATGATGTCACGAGTCGTTGCTTACTTAAGATTTTAACGCGCGGAATAGTGACTGGTTGGTGCGAAGGGATGCAGTGATCTTCTTTCGTCAGGCTTGTAGCTTGGCTGTTTCGGACAGTGCAGATGACTTTTATTGAGGCCGGCGACTTTTTCTTTTCGCGTCCCATGCCTGTATTGGTCTTCGTACGCAGGTTGGGTGGAATTAAAGTGTGAGCTCTTTTCTGCAGTAGAGATGGCGGAGAATGTGTGCGAATCGAAGTTGAGGAATCAGATTGAGTTATAAACTGAATAGCGAGATAAGAACGCGCAAACGAATTAGTTTTGGTATATTGCGTAGCGACATGCACCTGCGACTTCCGCTCCTGCAGCAAAAATGATTGTGCACTGGAGCATTTGCATCATGGATGTTCGGCTTGCGCCAAAAAACAGGTGGGGAAGGACGGCGGTTAACATGGAGTTAGTTGAGCCTGCCTGAATGTTGTCGAGGGCGCAGGCGTACACGCAAGGAGCGCGGCATTTTGAATTGCTGCGCAGCTGTCGAACAGTTGTAATTCGAAGTGATATGTGTTGTATTATTGCATAAACTGTTGCAACTGTTGGCTTGCACAGGCTGTTGCTGCTGGTGCTGGAGGTATGGGAACGGATCATTTTTATGGCCGCAATAAAAATTAGACTGGAAGGGAGAGGAGAAAGTTTCGGAGGGGGAGGGAGCAGTTGACGAGCTGGGGACGGGGGCGAGTGGAGCACTTACTTGAAATAATTGCCCATTAAAGATGATTTTATTTAGTTCGGGGTGAAGAATTATAACCCTCTGGCCCTCCTCCCACGCAACTCTTTGCTCGTCTCATCATACCTCGACCCGTCTAAACTCATAAAATTGAATTGATTGCCCGTTTTGTGAGGCCGTAAAAAGTTTTTGTTGTTTTGTTGCCATAAAATGATATTAAACGACCATTTCGTGGCTCTTCCTGCTTCTTTACTCTCACACTGTAAAATGATTGCTGCTAGTACCAGAACTAATTTGATTTGGGGATCGGAGCTGTAATTTATTGCAAAATTTTTTAAGAACGGTGTCAAAGTTGAATTTACATTTAACAGACCCCTGTTCTTAAAATTCTCCAAAGGCCCAACAGTTGTTCAAAAGACGTTACAAAAAACTTTTATAATTTTAAGTTACTAAAAGAAATATCTAAAACGGTAGTGTGACATAATTTGTGCACATCAGTGCATAAATAAGTGTTGTTGCATATCAGAGAATTAATTTTAAGCATTATGGCATTTAATTTCTCTTGGGCTTATCCAAGTTGTTTAGCGATGTTTATGAAGCTAATATGGCAAGTAGCAGAATGTCATGTTAGCTTTATAAGCACCGCTAAACAGCCTAAATAGCGTGCTGATATCATGCATGTGATCACGTCTCTTATCTGTGCTTGCGGTAGAATCCAGTATGCGTAAGGACTTGTGAGCTTTCTCGTCGTTACACATTTCAAACAAACTCATTGCAGAACCATTCGTAATCCAGGATTCAGATTCATATGAAAAACCGCACTCCATATTTCTTTTTATAAGAAGCAGCAAGCACTTAAAATTAATGAGGATCTTAATACTTTGTTACCAGCAAACACTCGATGCGAGGACTGGTATTGGCTCTGTCTTCGGGGGGTTTATTTGAAAGCAAGTTGAAGGCAAGTACCATTACCAAGCATTCGCCTGTAATTAAACGAATAGTTGAGGTTTTAAATCTAAGATTCCGAACCGTTGAGTGGGGTAGCTCCGTATGCTGTCACACCAGCCCATCAGCAAGCTTTAAATCCTACAGATAAATTACTACTCACTATCGAATTTGTGACTTTACATTTACGTAGATGGCTGTGAAAACTCAGTTTCGACGTAATAATGGTTCATTAAATTTCGTGTAGGTTGAAATAAACACAAGTGAGCACAAATATTTGCTCGTTTGCCTCTACGTACAACAAAATTCGTCTTTTGAAGCTCAGTAACACGTTGTTACTGGGTTTTTCAGGTTTATAAACGCGAGGCGGAGGATTGTGCAGCCTATGATAGATCAAAGTAATCGCGCCGGTCGTCCGAATGGCGTCAATGTTTTCAAAAACAGGAGAAGGAAAAGCAGCGGACAAAGCCCTGGTTCGTTGGTCTATCAAATTTGCCGCTGCATATGTTTGGTGTTTATCTATCCCGGCTCTCTCCTTAGATTGAATTTGTCCCAAGTGGAAAATCACAAGATCTCTAATTGGGCATGTGTACTGAATTTGGAAAAAGAGTCTTTAAGTTTAGTTAAAGTGACACTGATAGGGCATATGTGTTTTGCTATTTGTCAGTGGGTTCACTATCGTTTAGCTAATCATCATCAACAGATTTTCGGGCTGTGTGGTGAAAGGAGAAGTGACGGAGGGGGGGTTGCAGCTAAAATCATGGTCCAAACTATACTAAGGTTGAAACTGTCTACAACTGTAAATGAAACGCATGATCTTGCCGATCGTCTAAGTTGTGATACGTTTGAGTGAGCGGAGAAGAATATTCAAAGCTGTTTCGTTTAGACCTTCTTTGCAGATTTATTGGGTGTTGGTCACACCTATAGCCCGGATAGCAATCAGCTAAGCGCGGCAGCTGCAGCCGGCTATCCAACTCAAGCGATGTTTCCTACTAATCCATATGCTGCTGGTATCACACATCCAGCATTCACCAATCCGGCGTATGTTTCATTATCTAATTTTAAATTACAAAGAAAATATACGTGGTAATCGTCCACTTTACTTTTGCCGACTGCGATAGCTGCAGATCAATTTAAGTTTATTTGCCGAACCATAAATTTGCTCTCCTCTGCTTGATTTTGGCTTAACCAATGTTTTATCTTTTTTTTTACAGCAAGAAATTTTTTAAATTTTGAAGTCTCGTCTTGATCTGAGCAGGCATTTTCAAAATTTCTTGGACAGCGGTATCTTCGTAATGTTTCCAGCTGATTTGTCTTTTGAGCTGGTAGATGAAGCAGCAGTTTTGTGCGTCCTCTTTTACTTGATGATGTCACTTTACAAGTACCGTAAATGGTATTCATTGGCTTGAGCGATAGCAGTTTTATCAGCAGCGTTGAGTGGCCTACTAATTGTACTACAAATAAGAATGGGCGCGCTCCAGTTTTGGTACCTTTTCCCCTCCCGTTCCGTTTCTTACCTCTCTTTTTAGATCATTTTTTTCGTTTCACTTTTCTTGTAAATTTAGCGTTCTTTCGGAGCAGTTGCGCTTAATTTAGTGATCACATTTATTTGTTCTCATGCATACTGCAACAGTCGCACAAAACACATACTGTCGAGAGTGCATTTTGTCCGAGTACAACCCTGCAAATTTAAATTCCCCTGGGTCACACGCACGATCACTTGGAAATTTTTGGCGCGGGTAATGCAAAATCTTCATCCCAACCGCAACCCTTTCCCCCTCCATTCGGAAAGAGGCCACAACACAGCCAGTATGAGTCCAAGCGTTAAACTACAATGCGGGAACAATTTCAGCTTTTAGCAGTCTGCGGGTTTAGCGCAAAAACGCATGATCGCAGACCAAGCCTGGTGCGTTGCGGCCTGGGTTATATTTTTTCTATATCTATATGAATGAATGTGGAACCGCATTAGAAAAACTCTCTGTTCCCCCTCACATTGTCTTGCCAATTCGCTGCGGTTTTTTGAAATTGTCGTTTTCCGCCTCCCCCATGCTTGCCAAAACAAGTTGAGTAGATTAAGTCCTGAAAATATGCTAATTTAACCAAGAATCTGTTTTCATAATGATTCACAAGCTGTGGCTACTTGCACTCATCCCAGACTCGGATGTGAAAACGTCATCACGAAAAATAACATCATCGTGCTTAATCATCGTGCCTTGACTATGCATTAACGCAGAATAATCGGCAGTTTTCCTTTTGCGCAGAGAAGTGTCGGGATTATCTCTAGAGGAAGAGGAAAATTCAGAAAATTGAAGTCACTGAACACCGAATATGAATTCAGCATAAAGACGGGCACTCGAACTAAATGCATGCAAAATTTAGCTAACAGTCTGCAGGGAATTGCGAGGCTGCACTGGGAGGGGAAAAAATTAATGTGGAAGAGCTGGCGTGAGAAGAGCAACATTTTTGTCAAAGACGCCAGAATTGAGGTGCGTCCCTTGTGTCTGGAACATGGCATTTTTTTCAAGTGCAAAGTTATGACAGAGCTTACCCTGCGTGCATATCTTTTTGAAATCCTTCAAAATTGAAATTGTTTTGTTAAGTCGCAGTCAAGATGTAAGGCGGTGCTGCTTTTCTACTGTTGGCCTATATTTCACATTCTTTTGCATCCACCCGCCAGGTGTTTGACCTGGTTTCAGCGGGCATATGTATTGTTAAGACAGCTCAATATGTTAAACAGAAAAAAAAGGAAAACAAAAAAGCATTCTTTTCGTTTTTTTTTTTTTTTAAACAGTGTAAATGTTCTAAGTTTGAGTAAAGGAGGAGGAGCGGAATTACTGTCTTAAATTAAACAATGCTGCATTTTCAAATGCACTGTCCTTTTGAGACTTACTGCTTTTGGGGGTATCAATCAAATTTTCAGCTTTTTTTGTGGTATAAGACACCAGATCAGTCTTTAGTAAAAAAAAATGTAAGCTTTATTGCAGCGCATTAACGAGCCATATGTTTATGCCGGGACCGATGGGGCCTATGATGACACCGTATAATACAGCGCAAACGCAGATGGGTGCAAACGTATGGATGGAATCACTAATGCCCGGGCATATGTCGATGGATGCATAGATTTTTGGAATCGGTGCAGTGTACGGACTGTCCGGGTTTCTCTCCGAATCTGTAGGAACTGCAGCGATTCCGGCAACAGCAGAACGTGAATATCTCAAAAGAGTTTTGTTTTTCAACCTGCTACTAAAATAGTCGAGTAGGAAGTTGGTTAAAGGTCGGTATCAACTTACGTAGCGCTGCAAACACTTATTTCAAGAAGCGATATACTGTAATCCTGAGTACGGTTCTTGGAGGGAATTCATAAACATAAGAAGTTGACAGATCGCCGTTTTGTTGTTGTTTTTTTTTTTTTTAAATTGCTGCCAAACTGAACTTCTGAAGTTTACTGGCCTTTCCAGGAGATTTGTTTAAGGACCGTACTCACTTCGATGTTATGTTAATGAATTTGCTCAAATACAGTTTTTGAACTCAGTTTTTGCGCATGTCGGTGTTTTTCTGCTTGTTTCTCTTTCTCATTCTAGAATTAGAAATCTACTGAAAAAGCGGATGGTGCATGACAAGCGCTTTTCTATTGCAGAGTTACTGTTTGGGCTGAAGAATGCCATTTTTTAATGCTGCCTACTGCCGCCGTCTTCGGCTGCGCTGTTAGTTGCTTCGAGTTTTATTCTCAGAGTTTTGTTGCGAAGGAACAAATGTGCACATTTTAAACTTTCATTTCATTATCAAACGAAGCAGTTAAATAACTGGCAAAAAGTCGGAGATGCCAAGAAATCTCCTCGAGACTGCACCAATTTTAATCGTATTTGCCGCTGATATCCTCCCTTCCCCTTCCAATCGCTTTGAACCTTGCCGTCTTCTTTATTTATCTGGAGCTTTTTGTCATTGTAACAGTATAGTTTGTCAGTGTGTTTTAACCTATATTCAGAGTCTTTATTAAGAGAATAGGCTCATTGTACTGCTGTGCTCAGCATCAGCATATTGTTAGTAATTTATAGTCAGTGAAAAGCAAAGCGCGCAGCTCGCTTCAAAAGTTATAATTTTTTTTTCTTCTTTGAAATCACGGCAGACCGGAAAGATCGGCGTAGCCATGCACTTTGGCGGCAGTTTGCTCTAGGCATACAGCCTTGTGCGCTCGCATAATGCACATTTGTTGCTGAACCCGAAAGTTCGTTCTACTTTTAGTTCGTAAAGTGACCGCATATTTGTTCCCAGCACTTCGGCTTTACTCACAAATTTGGAATTTTTAGGTTTGAAGCTACCTGCGTTAGATGAGTTGATTGACACGAAATCAGCCCCACCATGACTTCCTGACATACGACACCGACTAATAAATCCTCAGACACACTTACACAAAAACACACCTCATCGGTCGTCAGAATGCGCGTTTTTATGCGTTTTTGCATATTATGCAAATGCGAAAACGCATATTGGCAAGTGGCGGTGTGTATACGTGTGTACGTATATA
>UYRT01077850.1:0-13478 GCA_900617915.1 Gongylonema pulchrum
AAATTTCACGCACCTGCGCATGAAAGCTGAATTCGAAACCTTGAAGGGTGAATATCTTTTCGTGATTCGCGAGTTAATAGTTTACCCGCCAAAATTTTCACGAGGCCGTAAAGTGATATTCGAGAGCGCGGGAACGCTGAATTTGGATAGGCAAGGTTGAGCGTGTGCAGAGGGTCATTACCCTCTAATTTCAGCTTCCTAGACTCGTGGTTCCCGAGATAATAATTTACCAGTAAAAAATCCCACTAGCCCGTAAGTTTTCCCCAAGAACGCGGAACGCTGAACATGTATTTGCAAAATCGTTCGTAGGCAAAGGGTCACAACCCTGAAATTTCAGCTTCAGAGACTTTGTAGTTCCCGAGATAATAATTTACCCGTCAAAAATTTCCACGGGGCCGTACTTGCTACCCACGGGCGGGGGAAAGCTGAATTTAAATTTTCTGGGTAGCACATGAGTGGGGAACATGCTCATACTTTCCGTGGTCCCCGAGATACTGATTTTACCCGAAAAACTTTCACGGGGCCGTACTTGTCACCCGCGGGTACGGGAAGGCTGAATTTAAATCTGCTGCGTCACCCGTTGGCGGGGAATACTATGCTAAAATTTCAGCCGCCTAGCTTTTGCGGTTCCCGAGTTGAAAGTGCGGGGCAAAATGCGGGACACAAACACACACACACACACACACACGAACACAGACAACCCCGTGACAATATGCGTTTTGTACTGCTATTGCACAGCACAAAACGCAAAAAAATTTGGTTTGTGAAAGAAAATTCTTTCTTTTTTTAATTCTCCAACAACACTAAAACACCAGACTTTTCTTATGCAGAAGAATTCACACTCGAGCATGAAATTCCCGACAAATCAAGCCCTAAAATTATCAAAAAGACACGCTCTGTGGGATCCCTTAAACCTGCTACATATTATAAAGTCATGCTTTGAGGAAGATCTCTGGTTCTGAAAATTCGTCTACGGATCCTTCGTATTTATCGGTACTGATTATAAAAAGTTAAGATTAGGTCTGATTATCGAAATGAATTCATTTGGGACGATCAAAAATTTCAAACGAAAAAAATATAACAAAAACGTAGAGCTACGCTGGAAATGAGCGACACCTCTGATCCTATAACCACGTGCGCACAAAACTGGAGCTCACTGTGCAAGATCAGTTGCTGCCACAAGTGCTCCCGCAAAAACACTACAACTTAAGTGTCAAATCGTGAAACGGGGTTAGTTTCAAGCGCAGTAATCACAGTTTCACCTGCAAAACTGGACGCTGCAGAGGTCGCGAGTCTACACGTATCTCTCTGAATCGAAAGCGACGGAAATCTTACCAATTCTGAGATAAACCGACAACACCTCATCTTCATATGTATTCGCATGCTTGCTTTGTTCTGTACTCCTGCTCGGAATTGCTGAATTAATGTTTGGGAGATTTCAATGGCCAGATCTGGCATAACTGGCTCTAAAGTTGCAATAAGACGCCCATAGAAGGGCAGCAAATCCAGTCGTGCTTGATGTTCTTCCAGCATCACTAAATTATGTAGAATTTTGTGTACCTCTTAAACCAATGCTTAATGTTGGGAAAACTGAATTTTATTCACAACTTACCCGCGAAACTGCTCACACTATGCTGCCCTCGGCCCCGAATTGTCATATTTATGTATACCATTTATTTCGAATAGTAGAATGGAAGGATTGGTCTTAAGTGCCATGTGCCGAAGGACATTTTACGATGTGGGGAGTCTTTGTTTCATCCCTTAGCTGTAAACACAGACTGAACAATGTGTGCGGGTAGGAGTGGGAATCATCAGTACAGCCTCCTACCCGCCATGTTCTGAACGGTCATGTGGTTACTTTGCAGGACAGATACGTGAATGAGAGAGAAATCAGAGGGGGAGAGCGCGGACAGAGCGAGAAGTCGTTCTCGTGAGCTGTTTTCTGCTTCACGGATAAAACGCACTGACATGCGGCAGCTCACACACTGTGGGCCAGCGGAGTGATGCGTTTCGCACAGCGAAGCAAAAGGTTACAACGGAACTTTCCACGACACTCATTTGTCAGAGTTACTTATTCTTTGTACAGTCACAGAATATACCTCAAGCACTCGCCGCTTCATTACCCACATCAGGACATCGCTTTCTCTACAAGCACTGTTGCCATGAAGCTCAGGTGTTCGGCTCCGCCAATGAGGGGACCAATCCCTCGACGACCCGCTCATTTTTTTCAGTGGTAAATTGGCACTGGCACATAAAAGAAGATAAAACCCGCTATCAATAGCAATTCTCCAATGAAGGAGCCATTAACAGACCTGCCCGCAGTTCGAATTTATGCACTAAACAATCGTATCGATGCGTAATTTGCAGGTGAAAAGTTAGTCATGACATGAGTGGGGAAGGAGACTCTGGCCCAGGTGCAACCTGGACTGTCAGGTTCTTTCAAACTTGCAAGGTCAACCTGAACTGGCCATAGGATACGACAGCAATCTGCACTGCCTTCATCATTTCCGATGTTTTCTTGGCCTGCCTCTTCATTTCACAATTTAACTTCTGTACAGTCCCATCCCATTTATTTCACCAGCACATTTGGCGACGATAACTGTGTTTCTCGCAAAGCGAACATAATCGAGCTCTTCACAGGTACAGTTCAGATTTTCTACCAACCCAACTTACGGAATATTACTTCAAAAACAGCCGCCTGTGCGATAAGGGACTATCCTGTTTCAAGCTCTCTTCAAATGTTATATGGAATGAAGCAGCAGCAGCGTTAATTAAATCAGAATGTAAAAATGTCACCGCATCTGCATACTAAAATAAAACATAAATTCGGACTAATCATACTTTGGCACAGTTTCTTCCTGTTGCTCGACGTGTTCAGGTTAGTAACAAAATCAAGTGCGGCACTGTCGATAAGATCCCTGTTGATCAACCACGGAAGCCGCCGAAGAAATTCACTTGTCATGGTCTTCAAATCTTGCCCAGACACTTTCGGCTCCATAATACTTGCGGTAATAGCCGGATTCACATCAACTACCTCCAGTGTAACATCTTCATCTGTAACATTAACTTCTTTTGGTAAATGACTGCGCCACTTCCAGTAACCCAACTCCTCAACAGCTACACCTAGAATGTTTAACGTGCCATCTTTCTACTTCCCGATTTGTTTCGTTAATGGATGTGCATGACTGAAATACATCTGTATATATTTATGTGTATATAGTTAAGCTCGCAAAGTGACTAAAAATACAAAATAACCTTCTTCATTGAGACTCTCCCTGTCGTTTTCTGGCTCTTCAACAACTGTATCCAAGCCGCTTAAATCCACATCATCAATCTTTGTCCCAACTAAATCTAGTGTCTGTTGTTCAGACTCCTGAAAAAGTGAAAAATGGCATGCATGCAGCTATGATAAGCTAATTTTCATCCTTAAAGGTAGCATAATCCTTTCCAATCGTAGTCTGCCATCAAATACCTGGAAAAGAATTGACGGAACAAGCTGCCGCAGCTCCAATTTCGTCTCATAAAAATAACGTGTGTCTTTATCTGGCCATATACTTAAATTTCCGTCTTGCTTTGCTTGGCTGAATGCAACGGTCAAGATCTCTTCCTCTTCGTCTTCGCTCTGTAACACACGAGATTTTTTTTTTCACTAAGATAATCAAGGTCAACCAGGTTACTGACACGAAGTCCCCGAAAAGATGCAGTTGCACAGTAACCAGTCATACTGTCCTGGCTAACTGTCTTCATCTCCCTTTATTCGATAATTGTTTTTTACCTCACGCCTCCCAACTGCAGCAATGCGAATAATGTGTTCTACCGTTTTTTTCTTGCTCACTGCGACATCGGACGAAATATATCGCTGCCGTGTGTTCAGCAGGGCACGCTAAAAACACGCTTAATTCCGCCACAGCCGCAGTGCATTTTTCGACTTTCCATGCTCAAGAATTGCATGCCTCTCCTTCGAATGCGATGGCATCCGAAAGGTCGTTAGACTGTATTTCGCTAGATGCTGCGGAAGCAGCAGTCAACCACGACCCTACACGCAATATGCTATTAAAAACTGGTTTAAAAATCTTCTATTCCGCCCACATCACATGTTTTAGTTTGATCTTTTCTAATACTAATGCACAGCTTCACGGAATTAATAAAACAATTCAGTGACCCAGCAAGGTTGACTGTAGCCGTATTATCCATGTTTTTTGCCCCATAAAATATTGTATAGTAAGCATGCTAGGAATCGACAATACATAATACCCTAGCCCCTAATCCAAATTTTAATATTGCTTCAAATACGGCCATTTTTACTCCATGGCCAGCTGCCGAAGCCGAGATCAGAACGAGGATTTGAAATTTTGCCCTACTGAACACCATAAAACTTGTGTTCTGAAAACAGGAACCTTTGAGACTAACTGACATAGAAATAAAGAATCGCTTTTTCAGCTTTAACTCAGTGATCTTGCTGTCCAAAAATTTTACTTTTTCTTTCGTCATTTGCATAATTCAGCCTCAGGACAAATTTTGCACCCATAAAAATTATTTAAGATTTTTGAAGCCGACACCTGTTCTTCCTCCATTTTTTCCATTTCAACGCCCAGTACTTCACTAAGCTGAACACCAGCTGCAAGAATCTTTTCGTAACGTGCTCGAGCCGCGTCTAAGCGACTATGATCCTCAGCTGATGCGTCTCCACGTGTTCGCATTTGCTTCTTTATTGAGCGTAGCAGTTGATTCACTTCCATTAAATCCTGTAAGGTTAGAAAGATGTGATGAAGAGAAACGCAAAACGCAGAAATGTTGAAAAATACTGCGCCCCTTTTTTGTTAGAAATGTGTAGTCGGACTAAGCTTATACGCAGTCAGTAAATATGCTCCAGTAAGAGTGCTCAGCAATGATAAACAGCAGCAACGTTTTCATGCGTGTATGCACATTCTAACAGACATTTGGCACAATCATCGGCACATTTATCCAAAAAGCAACCGCAATAATGAACTCAGATAGCAACGCGTCCTAGCGCGTTGCCGGTGCAAATATGCAATCTTGTGCAAATCTTGAAACAACCGGAACGTCAACAGTGTGAATGATCCCTGTTTTACAGTTAACATATGCACACATGTTGGCAACGTTTCTGGCTTTTGTTGCATGCGTTGGTGGAGGCGAATGGGATAATAGCTAGAAAAGAGTACTACATCATGGGGTCGGTCGTACGAAATCTTAACCCCTCGCACGTATGATTATCGTGAATTTTGCATGTAAGTATTGCCGGTGAAATTGCATTCTCAAGTTTACCGCATCCACAAGCGAGATATGGGCATTTGTGAAGCCTAATTTTACGTTTCTAGTGACGCACGAGATAAGTCAGCATTCCGGTAAAATTCCGCTTTCTTGGCTGTCTGATTACAGGGAGGGAACGATGGCAAATGTGCTGCAGTCTTAACATCTGACGTGCCTGTGCGATGGGCACATGTGAAAGAAGTCAATTTTTTTTTTCAGGCTTGCAAATGGGCAGTAAACATTCCAACAGTACTTTGGCTTCCTACTTAACTTGATCGCAAGACAAATGAGCATCAAGATTCCCCAAAACTAAAATTTTACTTGCTCATGGCGCGAGACCTAGACGTGCCTCGAAGCTGAATTTAAAACCTTTCGTTCGCACACAGACAGAGAATATCACTGTAAAATCTCAACTTCCCAGCTTATTCGGTTCCTGGAATCACAATTTCGCTGCAAATATTTTTGACGTGCTGGTGCAATCCAGGACTTAATTTAAGTATATGAGCCCCCTACAAAGGCGACCAGCATTGCCGCAAAATCACTGGTATCTTTTTCCTGTTATTTCTCGAGATGGCACGATATTAACGACCAGTTGAATTTGAAATTTTTAGATTGCATACGGACGTATAACATCCTTGCAAAATTTCAACTTTCTGTGCTGGCTTCGAAATCGTTCCTCACCAAAAAATTTACACGTTTCCTCTCTTAGGCGTCAGTACGCTGAACCTAGGTGCGCGTGAAAGTTGATTTCAAGTTTTAAGGGTGGCACATGGCCAGGGACATGCCCGTAAAATGTCAGCTTTCCAACTTCTGTGATTGCGGCGCTGAAAGTGGTGACAAAGTTCACTCAGTCACATACACATATACAAATATACATACAAAAATACTCACACACTCACACATACACATAAAAACTTTTGACTATTTGTCGTTGCTCACTGTACAGCAGAAATGAAAAAGAAAAAAAAAAACGAAAAAATTTGAATAAGCACACTTTAACTGACTATGTCAGTGCCGCGAACAGAATCCACTTTCACGAACGTAGCTAGTGTGGACGCATTTCAAGCTTATAGCGGCAAATGCTGCATGCAAACATGTGTACACGCACCAACCCGGAACGCATAATGGAATTAATTTACCTTGCGTATGTGCTCTATTAGTGATGCACGATAATCCAAGAAGAGTTGAGCAAATGTTTTCTTATGCTCACTGGTCAATACCGGAGAGCACGGCAGTTCAGTACCCAAAGCTGTAGCATCCTGTAATTTGAGCGCAGTTACTGGAAACAAAAGAGAGAGAGAAGGCAGAATTCACGAGATTAAAAGCACAATGAAAAATCGCCAACGTTAATGTGATGTTGTTCCGTAATCCGTGTACCTACGCTTATTTCCAGCTCTGCACGCTCCACGTTTTGCACAGGCAGAGTGGCCTCTATTCCAATACAGTGACAACATAAACGATACAGGCGTTAGGAGCAACTAAAATCGTCATCCATCAATTTAAGGAAGACCATTTTGAAAACTGCAGTATATTTTCTTGAAAGTCTAAACTGCTAAAAACACCTGGCTGGACGCATCTTTCAGATCAAATCTTAGTACCAAGCCAAACTCAGGCTGGAACGCATCAGGCGAGCCGGTGCGATCATGCGTTTTTGCGCCAAACTTGAATTAGGTTAACTGCATGAACGATTGTTTCCTCATACCTACGTTGTGCGCTCAATATCGTAAATCATGTAAATTTTGCATGAAAGGAAATAAACAATTCCCGTTTAGCGGTCGTTTTTTGGAAGTGTTCAATGAGTAATTTTCCCGCCAAAAATTTAAGTGCCCGCACACGAGAAACGGAGGCTGAATTTGAAACTTTTAAGTTGTATTTGGACGGGGAATATTCTCCTAAAATTTCGGGTTTCCAGCTCTTCTGATTCCCGAGTTAGCAATTCTCCCGCCAAAACTTTAACAGGACCGCATGTGACCTGGGGGCATACCTGGAGGCTAGGTTTGGAGTCTTTAAGTTGTATGTGGGCTGGGAATGTCCCTTTAAAATTTCAGCCTCCCAGCTTTCCTGGTTCCCGAGTTATCCGTTTTCTCCCCGCAAAATTTCCCGAGGGCGTAAGTGAGAACCACGCAAGCCTGGGGTCTGGGTTCTACAAATTTAAGTTGTATATAAGCTGGGAACATTCCCTGAAAATTTCAGCTTCCCATCTTTCCTGGTTCCCAAGTTAGCGAATTTTGTGCCAAGGGCCGTACGCGGGAAACATGCATACCCGGGGGCTAAATTTGAAATCTTTGAGTTCTGTGTGGACGGGGAACATAATCTCAAAATTTCAGCTTTCAAGCTTTTCTCGTTCCCGAGTTAGTAATTTTCCCGCCAAAACTTTTCCCCTCAGGCTTGCGTAAGGGCCAGTACCGCGGTTATGGGGTGGCACATGGCCGTGGGACCCAGTGGCAAAATTTTGGCGCCAGAGCTTGCTTGGTTGTCGAATTAAAATATCCCGACAGGCGAACACACACACACATACACACAGGCAGAGTCGTTGCAATATGCATTTTTGCAATCTGCATATAGGCAAAAACGCCCAATTAGTACAATTTTGGCCCCGAAATATTAGTACAAAAATGAGCCAAAAGGATTTCGATACGTTTTATGTGAAAAGACTGACAGCAAGAGGAGGAGGACCAGGTTATAAAAACCTTGACTGAAGCCATACAGATTGAAGCCTAAAATTCAAAATTCACAGCAATACAGCATTTTAAAAGATTACTGAAGAGCTGACTGGAAGCATAGCACGATGCTGTACAGACCAATGGGCTTACTTCCCCTGCCAACAGTCAAAACTCTCGGAAATGATATAAAATGCATTTTAGAAAACATTCGACTTCGCTAATTCCATACATCCAGAATTTGATTTTCTACATACAGATGGCGGTGTCAGTTAGGGAATTCCATTAAAAACCACAAGAACTAGGCGTGGCTAGAACCCGACGCAATTCCAATCATTTAGACCTGAATCGATCGCTTCTCCCGATTTCTAATCCTTCAAACCCTCATGCGGAGCTGTTCGGATGCTGCAGCTGAAAACAGACCATATCCATAAAGCGTACCTGTTTGACTGGGAAGCTGTGTAAACCAAGCAAGTCAACACTGCTGACTTTGCAAAACGGCAAGAGGATTGGAAGATTAAGATGATCAGATTTATCGGTGATTGTCAGATAGGAGAGAACGGAGCCAAGAAGTTGCAATCCTTCCTTCGCAAAGACACCATGCAGACAGAGTTCGGTCAGAAGCCTGAACATCAAAATAAAGAAACTTTCGGCAAGCAACCGATAAAACACTTTTCCAAGACACAACGAGGTATCCATTTCTCATTTTTGCTTACAGGATTCCAAAACCGCTACGATATGTTAGTATCGTTTTCATTTCCGTCCAAACAGGGCACATATCGATACCGAACAGGCAATGGGCTGCGCCTGTGGAACAGAAGCAACCCAGCGACATCAATAACAAGGATCACTGGTTGCCCAGGAAGTCTTAGTACGTTTAAAAATTACTTTGATAGACAAATGCGTGAACGCACAGTCACTGCACTAAATTTGGTTTTTGCTCAGTAATCTACTCAAACGACTGGATCGGCCGATTCTCCTTACTGTACAGCAGGTAATTTTTCTAGTTTCGCTGACCAATTCTGCATCCTTTGTTTGTCAGCTTGCTAGCAACTTTGATAAAACTTTCATTTTCCACAAGAATTACACGCTCAGCAGTTCCCACAACAAAAGCATTTGGCAAGACGTACCCATTTCGAGGTGCGCCTGACTTACACTGTGCATTACCATCACTTCATTTCTTACATTGCAACTCGTAGATCATAAATATTCACTTTCCCGATTGTGAACAGCAATTTACTTATTGAAGGAAAATGCCAGGAGCACAAAGAAACGCGCGTGTTCCCATAGAAATTTTGAAGGAAAAGCTTCACCGAAACACTGAGGTTTTTGCTGCGAGTTTAACCAAACTGCAAATTATGTTAAAAGAATGACACCTTATGTCGACTCGCAATTTGGAAGGGTTCTGGATCTTGTCTGATCGCTTCACCGGCATTAATTTGCGCAGTTCGAGCAGCAGAAGAGACGAAAACTCGGCGTAATAACATTTCAGTTTAACACAGATCGAAACCACCTCTTTTACATCATTATATTTGATTTTCGCATCGGCAATGGTGCTTGCTATTTCCTCCACAAACTTTGATAAATTTACCTGGAAAGTGAGTTTCGATTAAGAAAAGTAGTAATGGAATGGTACTGCCAGGGCACATGCTGCGCTCACGCAAATATTAAACACATCAGGTAGTTGTACAAACCGCAGCTCCAGTGTGATCCACAGCTTCTCCATGCGATGCTCCATCATCGGCGGTTAGCTCGCCTTCCGGGCATTCCTTTGCCAAAAAAAGTCTGCTGGGAGTTACCGTACCAGAGTCCCCCCATAAATATGCCCATAAGAACGGAGAAATACAACACAAAACATCTATGAAACTACACAGCCGATATCCATTAAATGAATTATTGTATATAAAAAAGAACAAGCGGTTCAAAACAATATGCAACCCAGGCTTGAACGCTTTACGGTAGCCGGTGCGAACATGCGTTTTCGCTCAGCTTTTTACGCAGTTTTCACTCAGAAGCGGGTGCATTTTGCAGCGCACGACCGCCCTCATCCTCTATCAACATCCAATTCCAGTTCTTCACTGAAAAGTGGAAATGTTGTTAGAGCGGTCGTTCGTCAAAAATCCAAATATGTAAATGGACTAGATGTTGGGAGAGGATGAGGGCAATCGTTCGTTGCAAAATGCACTCGTTTTTGAGTTTGTGATAAAGTTGAGTATTTCTCATACCCACCTGCAGGGAATTTCACTACCAAGCACAATAAAGACCACACTTGAAAGTAGAATATCCCAACGAAGTTTCGGCCTCGCATCATATCCGGCAAACGAAATACCGCAGAAAAATCTTAGAAGTGCCCTAAGTTGTGGCGCAAGTGCAAATCGGAACTCAATTAAAGAATACGACTCCCCTTAAAGTATATGGACGAAAAGTATTTTGACAAAATTTCAACCACTGTTTCCGGCTAGTTTTCGAGTTAACACACTTCCTGGTACAAACTTTGACGTGACCGTACGCGCTGCACAAGCTTGCGCAATAGCTAGATTTGAAATCTTTAGCTCGTACAAGCATACAGAATATCCCTTGCAAATTTTCAGCTTTCTATCTTGCCTGGTTTTCAAAATCGTTTTCCTTCACAAAAATCTGTATATTTTTTGTCGGGTCCGTATGCGAGATCTAGACGCGTATGAAGGAAGATCTTGAAAAGGGAGGTGACAAACGGGGTGGGAATAAGTCCTCAAAATTTCAGCCTCCCAGCATTCCTGGTTGCTGAGTTGAAAGTGGGTGACAAAGTTCACTCGCTTTCGAATACACACACACACACACACAGACACAGACGACTTCTCGACAATATGCGTTTTTGCTCGCTGTATCAGCGCTATATCGTTGCATAGCAAAAACGCATAAACACGCTATAAAAGATAAAAAGCGAAAAAACAAGCCTTTTGAAGATCCTGCATAATTGAAGTGTACTGTCCGGATCCAATATTTTTTAGCTTTTTCATGAAAGCCGTTGTTCGCTTCAATGTGCTGTCCAACCTACGAAGTTGATCTTCGGACAACGGCACAGAATCTTCAACCGCTTTACGATCGGCAAGTTGACTTGCCACGCGACTTTCCACCTCCTGCACATAAGCTCGCACGCGTTCTTCCGCTGCTTTGTCCATCTTTTGACCACTGAAATATGGCCCAAGTACTCTGCGATGTCTGCTTCCCAATCCGACACGATGGAACGGGACGAGAGACAAACTGAGCGAGGAGGAGGCCCGGTGGGCAGAGCAAGCTGCGGTTGCAGTCTCGTCACTGTATACGAATCAAAATGAAGTCAAGCGAACTGTCACGTCTATACGAGACAGGACTTGTAAAACGAGCACTGGGGAAGGGTGGCTGCACGGCTGAGAAGTTCGAGAGCGACCGAAGAAAGCTTCCGCCGCTCAGAAGCAAGTACACAGAGAGAAGCTCGTCTGTTCGCAAAGGTTTGCACGAAAGTGTAAAAATGGCGAGAAAAGAGGGCATGGCACTGGTGAGGCTCGCTTTTGCCGACTGCGAAGCACACTCGACGCAAGGCAGGCGGGCCGGCCGAACACTTGGCGTTCGTATCTTCTATAGCGTTCTCTGCGTGATCACTGCAACCGAACAATGCCCGTGCAGCTGTGCGTCAAACCCACTTCACCTATGGCGAACGCAAAGCGAACAGTGAGGGTGGAAAGGGATGGAAATGGAGAAAAATTAGCTTCCTGCAGTGGCTACATGCGCGCTTTTAGAGCATTTTAAGGCGATGATGGAGTCTGCCCCTGAGGGCGCAGCTGAACTCATCGAACAAGAGAAAAGCTGCATTCGTCTTCGAACAAAACGAGAAATGTTTTTGCCGACATGAGCGCGGGAACTTGAGGCAATTCAGTAGCTGATCAAACAGCTTCTTCAGAGCAGAACGTCTGCCAGCACGATGCGGACCGCACAGGTAACGAGTCGGTCAGAGGTCACGGAGCCGGCATGGTGCCAGCGACCGACTCAAAACAAACATGTGGTGATGGGTAATTTCACTGCATACGGCGTAACAACCGGCCAGCATGCTGCAGCGGCAAGCAGGACTGCTCTCGTACAGCAGTCAGCGACATCCACTTCGCCACCGGCGCAACCAGCTCGTTCCGATCGTACATGGGCGTGCTAGGAAATGAGCTTGAGTAATGCTCGAATCCCAGCCCCTGCTGATGCCGCTCGATGCTGACATGTGGCTCCCGGCCGAGCTACTTCCCACCACCCAGATGACCACCGAACGGCTCTTTAACTTCTGAAATAAGCAAGCGAACAGCTAGGCGACACAGAACAGCACACACAAACGATGAGTTTTTCAACCTCGTCGCGAAACCACTATGAACACAGCCCACCCGTTTTCGCTGTGAACTAGACGTAGACATCAGATGCTACTATCGGTGCTACGCCACGCACGTGTGACCGCACGAACGAGGAGACCCGGCGAAGAACTGCTGCCCTCGTAAGACCCGCACAAGAATGATGCCTTATAGAGGGTTGACCCCCTCCAGCTCAATTTGCGGAAAATCGAACACCGTCGGACCAGACCACTTCCGACATGCACACATTCCTAACAGAAGTGGCGGAACACTCAAGCATCTGCTAACCACATACAAAAATCATTGCCGATGCGCACCGGGCGGGCCCATGCGATCATGCATTTTTGCAATATTTCGTGCTGAGATCGCTAGGAAACCCAGTAGCTAGAATGGGTGACATTCTGTTTCTCGAAGTTTGGGCGCGTACATGGACAGGCAACATTCCTTTAAAATTTCAAATTCTAACTTTTCTGGTTCTTGAGTTAGCAATTTTCCTGCCAAGAAATTTCATAGGTCCGTAAGTGAGAACTATACGTATTTAACATCTTTGACTTTTACGTGGGCTGGGAACAAAACCCTAAAGTTTCAGCCCCAGCTCTTTTGCTCCCCAATTTAGCCATTTTCCTGATAAAAATTTTTACGGGGCCATACGTGAGAACCGCACATGCCTGGGGGATGAATGTATAACTTTAAGTTATACATGAGCTGGGAACACCCACTTAAAATTTCAGCCTCCCAGCCTTCTTGGTTCTCCAGCTAACGTTTTCCCGCCAGGAACCTTCACAAGGCCGTACGTGAGAACCACGCATACCTAGGGACTGAATTTGAAATCTTTAAGTTCTATGTGGATGAGGAACATAATCTCAAAATTTCAGCTTTCTAGCTTTTCTGGTCCCCGAGCTAGCGAATTTCCCTCCAAAACTTTTACTCCCACGTACGCGGGGTCCAGACTTGCGTGAGGGTTGGTACCACGGCTCTGAGGTGGCACTTGGCCGGGAGACCCACTGGCAAAATTTTGGCGCCGGAGATTGCTTGGGTGCCGAGTTGAAATATCCGGAAACGCGCATACACACACACACACACACACACGCACACACACACACGCATACACACACACACACACATACACCGGGGTCGTCACAATACGCGTTCTTGCTTTTGCATAGATGAAAAATGCATAACAAGCACTTTTCCCTCCCCC
>UYRT01077850.1:48418-63721 GCA_900617915.1 Gongylonema pulchrum
GCCGGCTGCCGGTAAGGAAAGGGGCGCGTCTTGCCCACCAGATCCGGATTTATCAAGCGATCGCACCTGACATCCTACACGCCACTCGTATGACCTAGAGTTCATTGTTAACATGGTCACGAAGGCCTGGCTCATTTCCCCCAAAGGTTGCCGGAATCTTGACAAACAGTGGGAGTTTAGAAACGCTCAAAATTAGTACAGTCGCGCGAGCTTTTTAACTGGATTTGCTCTTCTTTCCTCTCATCCATTCGCCCTATGCCCCTGGTGCATCTCGCGATCCTTCTTTGTTGTACCAGTGCGTTTACCTGATTTTTTGCTGCTGAATTTTTTGCACCGGACAAGCTAAAAACTGAGACGCTGTTGTGTGCCGGGTGCCGCGAATTGAGAAATATATGGACCGTTCTATAACACTCTCCAGAACGTACGAGATAAGCTTACGTAAATGGCCTAAATCTCATCGAAGAGAAAGTGTTTCAGGAAAGGGCCTACCTACGAAAACTGCATTTAATGAGTAAACGCTGGTTGTGAGGAAGAAAGCGAACGATGTTTTGACTCCCCTTGTGAGCAATTGAGCTGTTAGAGTCTCCGTCGGACGAGCAGCGTGCAAGATGTCAGTTGCGACCACTCGAGAAGGTGGCATCCGGTGGGCAGAGCACATTGCTCGGCTTGTTGACAGCGGTATACATAATGCATCCTTGTACTGCTGTACCCCAGCTTTTCGTTGCAACATGTGCTCTCTGCATCGCTCCCAACAGATACAGAAACCAACGCAAAAAAGCAAAACCAAGCTAACACGTCTCTGGAAAAGATTTGGCGACTTGCTCTAGTGCATAAGTGGCTACTCGATCGAATGAATTGCTTCGCCTATGTGATGGTCAGTTCTTGAAGATTGTAACTGTCTGCTACATTGTTCCTCGCAGTGCATGGAGAGGAAAACTTTTTCGGAAAATTAGCCACTTCAAAGCAGTCATAAATGCAAAAAAAATCTGTTCGGTAGACATTAGCTGTTAAGAATCTTCACTGCGTTACAGTTTTGTCTGTGCAAAATTAGGCAAAAAGCCGGGTTCCCAAACTACGAAATTTTATACCAAAAATTTCATGTGCCCGTTCGTGAAATGTAGGCGTGAGTGAGAGTTGAATTTAAATTTGTAAGGTAAAACATGAACAAAAAATATCCTCTGAAAATCCTGGCCTTCTATCCGTCTGGTACCCGAGCTAAATATTTCTCATGTGAAATTCTATGTGTCGGTATATGAAACATAAGCATACATGAAAACTGGATTTGAATTTCCAGGTTTTACATTGACAGAAAGCAGCTTTCTTAATTTTCGGCTTTCGATCTCTCCCTGTTTTCAAGATGAAAAATTTCCGCTAGTACATTTACTTGCGTTTAATGTGAGATCCAGAAAAACTCGAAAGCTGAACTTAAATCTGCGGAATCGCACATTGACTGAAAACATTCAAAAATTTCAGCTTTCTAATTTTCCCAGCTTCCGAGCTGGAAAAATTCCCACATGAAACCTCTGCGTCCACAAGTAAGTTCTTAGCTAAATACAAATTTCTCGTTTAGCACGTGTATAGGAAATTTCCCCTAAAACTTCAGCTCCCTAAAATTTCATGAATCCTGCGCAAGGCCTAAGCACATGCGGAAACTGAATTTGAGCTTGTCAGGTTACATATAAACAGGAGCGTCCTTTTAAGACTGCAGTTTCCTAGCTTTTCCAGGTTCGTAATTTTCGCATCAAAACTTCCACGTGTTCGTACGTGAATATCTAAGCACACGTGGAATCTGAAATTTTAAGATCATACTTGGTTGGAGAACATTGTCGTAGAATTCCAATCTTCTAGCTCCTCCGGTTTATCAGTTAGTAAATTTTATGCTAAAAATTCCACGTATCTGTACTTCAGATCTAAGCGTACAAGGAAATTGAATTTAAAATCTCTAAACTGCCACATGGAGAGAGACCGTCTTCCTAAAGCTTTAGCTTTCTAGCTCTTCTGGCTCCTAAATTAGTAATTTTCCTGCTAAACTTTCATTTGTCTGATCGTAAGACCTTCCATTTATGAGTGGAAGCTAAATTTAAATTTGCAGGGCCACAATTGGATATGGAACAATGTCTTAAAATTTCGGTTCCCCAACCTTCCTGGTTTCTGAACTGAAAACCATAAACAAGATTCGCACACTCATATGTGCACACGTACACAAACACACACATTCACCACACAAAGACAAAGTCTCGGTAGTATGCGTTTTGCACTGCTGTTGTAATACAAAAAGTATTAAAACTCGAAATTGATATTATACTTCTTTATTTCCTAGGCTGTGCGATGCTCCTCCGAGATAAAACTATAAATTCAGAAGCAGCGTACCGTAAAACCTACATTTTCAGAGTTCTACACGCTGGATAGGTTGAAGGATCATCACGAGTTCATGCATTGGCACACTCGTCCACTGCGTGCCTGCAGTGTTTAATTGCAAAAAAGCATATCCGCGCAGGGCCTTCCGATGCCCGGCGTTTTTCACCTTACGGCATATGGCCGGTGGGGACTTTTTTTGATAGGTATTCCTCTGGCCTTGATGATGTCGCCAAAATGCAATGTTTTTTTCGAGGATTCGCAAAAAAATGTATTCTCATGTGCTCAAAAATCGGCAAAATTATTTTCAAAATAAAGAGTGTGCACATTACCTAAAGGTAAGAGTTGCTCGGCCAATGATGCAACGAATGGGCTCTGTAATTAATGATGATGTTTGTCCAGATTTCAGTCTTGTAACAGCAAATTCGTCATCTAAATTTAGCATTTTACCAGAGCTGAAGAACCGTGTGAACGTCGAAGTTCAGTGCACCGCATTCAGTTTTTGGATTGCTGCGCTTTGAAAATGAATAATACATCATCAAAACACAGGTTATTTAATTTTAAAAGCAAAATATGTGATAAACCTTGTTTTAACACAAATTTCCAACCACTCGTAGCATTTATAAGTTAGTCGGTCGAAGAAAAAGACAAGAGGAAGGAACAGAATCCACAAACGTCGAAGTGGGAAAGTGCTAAGAACATTAAGAGATGCTACGCACTCTTAAACGACGAGGAGGTGTTCCTTTATGTTGAGTTTAAGTCATTGGCTTGAATTTATCACATTAACCTACACTTACTTAAAAGTGATAGAAAGACAGTAAACCCTCTCGATGCGAGAGAACATCAGAAGTGTTCATGCAGGTGCAAAGCAGAAAATAAAGAGCAGAGATGCGCAAAATCCAGCCGCAGCAAAATTTTACCAAAGATTGGCAAATTTTAATCCGAAGGGCATAAGAAACAATCGCCAGATGCAAAACTGCTTCTGAAAATTAAACGTACTCAAAAGCCTCAAATTTGGAACTAAAAGTATAGGAAAATGACACACTTTCGAAAATGGAACGTCAAAAAAAGGAGCTTGCAAAAAATGTCAGCGTTTCAATCAGGGTAGTCTTTTCCATTGTCTTAACACTAGAGTATGCAGAAAATGCAAGGCCAACGCAAAAACAAACCCTGTAGTTCACAGTTTTATTCATTTACGGAAACACGAGCACATCATGTACCGTTCTTTCCGCCAAAATAACATACTTGTGCAAATTTTTTGGCTCTACTTTTCAACAACTTTCGCAACTTTACATTCCAGTCCAGTCAGCGGAAAATGTGTTCGATCCGAGCGGAGGAAAGCGGAGACGGAGGGGAGGAGGGGAGGGGCAAGGGGGAGAGGGGATTTCGCTGCTTAGCATTAACTTCTTACATTTAGTACTAAAATGAAATACCAGGCATCTCAAGAGTGCCAGTCAGCGATATAAATTTGTGTTCATTAAGCGGCATAGTACCAATTTGCCAAGCCACATCCGCTTGTTCGTGATTGGCCCACATACAATCAATCGCACGTTTTTTGAACGAACAATCCAAATCCGGAAATGAGGAAATTATGATAATACATTATTGAAAAATTTCAAAAACCAGCTTTTTAGCCTGAGTGGCTGGCGAAATAGCTCCAGTTGCATACATCTTTGACGTGTTCGAACACGTGAAACAGATATACGCCAAAGCTCATTCTACGCTTGTGTGCCCACGTACGGAAAACAAAATATTCATCAAAAATTAAAGCGCTTAAAACAGTTTATTTCCCGAATTGGCATTTTGCCAGGGATGGCGAAATCTTATTTTTGATTTGCCTGCACGTGTAATGTAGGCGTGCGTTAAGACTGAATTTAGAAGCTCAAGCTCACACAAAGGCGTAATGAAATCACTCGAAAACATTGCATGAATTCTTTTTGTAAGTGAGATACATATGCATGTGAACGCTGACTTTCGGCTTTCTGGATGCCACTGAGCTAGGAAAGTCCTTGCAAAACTGCAACTTCCTAGCTTCTGCGTTGGCTGAGTTAAGTGTGGGTGACATAAATCCGAACACAACACACACACACACACACATACATACACCCCAACAATCTTACGACAATATGCTTTTTTGTATATTTTTGCAAATGCAAAAACGCATCTTGGCAAGAGGTGGTGTGGTCTAAATATTTCAAAATTAGCTTTTAAACACCTGTAAGTGAGATACATATGCATGTGAAAATTAGCTTTAAAGCATGCCTAAATCTCAAGTGTACGCAAATGAATGTTTAGTTTCAGACACTCTTAGCACCAGAATGAGTAGGAAGCATTATTTTTCACGGTTCTTGCTGTTCGTATGCGGATCATCAAGCGTAAGATGAGCTTCTGCCTAGGCAAGGACTGTGCGTATAGGAGCTTCAAGTGTTTAAAGTGCAACACCGCAGTACACCCCAGTAGTAAAAGTTCTCCACAAGATGGAATTATGCGAAAAAGAATGATCGTACCGGCAAGCCTGGTGCATCACCACGTAAGCTACATTCACATAAAGGTGCAAAAACGCTTAATAAGGAAAAATTTTATTACTACGATTTGTTGATACAAGGTATGATACCTTTGTGGAAAAAATAGGTCTATCGATCAATGCACTGAGCATTGGTGATGGGTAGAAACTGGAGCCAAGATCCCAAGCATCTGTTGCTTCCGTACAAAACGTCGCATCATAGACAATGTCATCGATAGCGATGAAATTGTCATAATCACTGTTGATGCTTTTTACCTCTATTGAGAGCTAAAATAAACTATAAGTTACCACGCTAAAACTCTTGCAGATTTGCTAATAAACTTCATAAATTTGTTGCAGATATAAGCGAACTTCTGCCAACTAAGATAATCTGCTGGTAGGCTGATCCTTTTTTTGTTAACAAATTCTAAGCAGCAGATAAAGCGAAGAGACTGAATGAAGCTAAATGGCAATAGCCACAAACAAACTTCTAGCATGACTTAATTCTAGCTATACGGTGATGCAGATGTGCTCGGAAATACATCACAAGAAACATTTGTTTTTTCTGAACCCTATTAGGATGAAACAGTATAAATTAGGCGAAGCATAATTTTCCCACACAAACAGGAGCAGGAAGCTGCACCCGGACATAAAGTTTTTAATTATATAACTAAAATTATAAGACTATGCTGAGAAAGTACCCAAAACATGAGAAGATTATAAGGTTAGCTTTATTTTTTTGTTTGCTTACAAGCAGCACTTTTTTTCCAGAAATGTAGTATGGTATCAGAGATGAACGTGTAGTTTTTGTACTGCTTCATAAAAGCTTAATTACAGTTAATGGACTAAGCGCAAAGACTGTCAATAGCATCAGTGGATAAATTTAAAAGTTACTGTAAATGTTGGTAGCTTGCTGAATTTGATGCTAAAAGGAGCTGGTGACAAGTCCATTGTGACCGGATGGCATTCTAATACATTCAGCAAATGATCCCGGGCGCATACTTCCAGAACCACATCACGAGTTGTCCAAAATCTGTGCTAATATTTTCATCACTATCGAAAAATTTTTACTTAAAAAAAAGCTTCCCTTTCAAAATCCAAGCTACTCCACTATAAGACTGGTTACAGAACATTTAATGGCCTTTCTTGTGCTTTATATATCTAAACAATAATAACCTGAAGGTGATTTTGGACGGATTTTCAGTTTGGCAACCAATTGGATCGGACTGCAAAACATTGAATGGCCCAAATCGATTCTGCTCGATATACATGAACAGAAAAGGTGCTTCAGGAACCGGAAGAGCGCCGGTTGCATTGAACATCAAATCGCTACTTGGTGACTCATCAGCTACTTGCCACATCTATAAATTCCAGCAGTATAGGCTACTTGGAAGCAAATTTTGAATTCAGGAGCGAAATTCGACGAGATTTTGGAATTTTTTGTTTTCTGACTCAGACATTTAAAATACGACGCCAGGAAACCTGCGATGCACAACAAGTTTTTGGAGCCGTAATCAATAAGCACTAACCTCCGAAGCATGGCCGACCGTTCGCCAGCGGCATTTTGCCGAGAAATCGTTACAGTTTAGCTCCTCAGCCGCCTCGACCGGCGAGCTTTTTACGGCCGTTATGAAAGGTCGACCCCGGAAATTGTCGCCCAAGTCAACTACAAATTGCATATAGTGAGATCCAGAGCTCATATTGCCTTCTTACTTCGTATTTGTGAAGGAGGGACAAAGTAGATCGAAAACGCATGCTATTTCCAGTTCGACATGGGACTGGAGAATTCATCGCTTTCGTAAGCAGTTACACTTAAAGCGATAAACAACGCAGATGAGTTGTGATTTAGTGTGAAGCTAAGCTGAAGGAGTTTGAAATACAAGTATTAAGAAGAATTTTGGATTGCTGCTGAAAAGTTGCTATTGAAAAGAATTAAGATAACTATATTAGGGGATTGGGAAAAGGAGGTTGGAAAAAAGGAGAGCCAGAAACATACCGTGTGTTTGCATGTGTAATTTGGTTGCAGTGTAGGCCCCCAATGAAAGGAATAGCCGAAGTTTCATATTTTGACCAAAAAACGCCATTTACTCATCTCACGTGAGCAAGCTAGTATGTGGACTAGGTGATGCTCGTGTTTCACCCCTGAACTGTAAACACAGACGGCTGAAACTTTCACTAAATTACGAAACGCTTTTTCTACGTTGACTAGAAAAAGCGTTCCGTAATTTAGTGAAATTCTGTTTGTGTTCATAACAGTAACATTATGAACACAAACAGCAGTGAAAAAATACTTCACAAACCAGCTGTGCTACCTGCTCTTGTATGGAAAGGAAATCGGAATACCACACTAAATGAAAAAGTAAAGAGGCACTGTTATTGCAGGGAGGTGAGAAATGAAAACTCCACCAGGATAGTTAAGAGTGGAAAAGGAAATGTTAAAAATAAACAAAAAGAGAGATCCTGATAAATCCTCCAAAACATTCTTTTTATGCATTTTGTGCTGTGTAACAGCAGTACAAAACGTGTTTGTGTGTGTGTGTCCGCAGCAACTTGTCCGCAACTTTCAACTCGGGAACCACAAAAGCTAGAGCGCTGAATAGGGTAACGTTTCCCACCCACGTGTGACCCCACAAATTTAAATTCAGCTTCCCCGTACCCACGGGTAACGTGTACGGCCGGACGTTCCCCACCCATGTGTGACCCCGCAAATTTAAATTCAGCTTCCCCGTACCCGCGGGTAAGACGTTCCCCACTCACGTGTGACCCTTCAAATTTAAATTCAGCTTCCCGGTACCCACGGGTAACACGACCCACGTGTGACTCCGCAAATTTAAATTCATCTTCCCCGTACCCGCGGGTAACGCGTACGGCCCTGTGAAAGTTTTTTAACCACGTGTGACCCCGCAAATTTAAATTCAGCTTCCCCGTACCCGCGGGTAACGCGTACGGCCCTGCACATGTGACTCCGAAAATTTAAATTCAGCTTCCCCGTACCCGCGAGTAACACGCACGGCCCCGTGAAAGTTTTTTACGGGTGAATTAATATCTCGGGAAACACGGGGTCTAGGGAGCTGAAATTTTAAGGCAATGACCCCCTGCCCACGCTCAACCTTGCCTATTCAAATTCAGCGTTCCCGTGCTCTTGAGTATCACCTACGGCCTCGTAAAATTTTTGGCGGGTAAACTGTTAACTCGGGATAAAGATATTCATTCTTCGAGGTTTCGAATTCAGCTTTCATGCGCTGGTGCGTGAAATTTTTAGCTGTTTTCCAATGTTTGAACTATTTTTGCATAGACTAAAGTTTTAGTAGGCAATCGTTCGATGGGCTGAATTGCACAAAACGCATGATTGCACCGGCTGGACTGGTGCGCGTTGCTATTAATTTTGAAATACTTATAAATCCTCCTAAACAACTCTTTTTCTAAGGGTGAAGATTTATAGAAAACTGATAAGCAAACTCGGAATCTTGAAAAACCCAATAAAGCAAAACGAGTTCTCAGCAGAGATTCGGATGATAACCCATAATTTGATGTTAATGCTAATGGAACCGACACTCCGGAAGAAGGTGGTAATGTAAGGTAGCCTCATCGTGTAAGCGGGGTCACACTTCTGGTATTCTTCCTGTTTCCCTGCGTCGACTGTTTTGCGTCGTTGTGTATCGCGTTTTGATTTGTTTTTTATTTTCACAGGTGGATCCGTCTTAAAACCGTTTGTATTGATTTGGAATTGTCTTTCATTTGCAGTATTTTGTATAGTGTTTCGTCACTGCAGTGAAGTTTAAGCGTATATAAAAGGTAAAGTCGTCGGGATCTTTGCACTCCCACTTTTCGGTTCTCGTAGACCCTCTGGCACATAACTAAAAATTTCACAAAATATATGCTGAAGGAGGAATTCAGGAGTGCCTCCCTCCCCCTCTTTCTCCCCTCTCTCGTCTCTCCCCCCTCCCCCCTCCCCTCCCCTTCCCCCTCTCCCCGCCCCCAAATCATCGAACGGTGTTGGCAGACATAAGCAATCTGTAGCAAATTTCCAACGATTTATTGCGGCTCTGGTCTAGCCTAGATGTATCAGGTGAAAGAAGACAGATCGGTAAAGTAGACTGTTGAACCGTACTCGCGCAATTCTAAACGAATCCGAAATGGAATTATATGAACACCTAATTAAAGTCGCCTAGGTACGGCGAACAAGGAAATCAACGGAAAAGTTGCCAACCATGCAGATGGTGAGTACCACGATTAAAAGAACAGCAAATAAATTTAACGCGGCGATATGCTCAGCGTTCAAGTGGTACTTTGTTAGTGAAAGCAAATGTTCGTGCAGTATTGTTCATGTCTCTGTCGTGGTTATTTACTGCTCGAATAAGAGAACAGCGCAAATTTTAAAGCAATTGACAGATTTTGAAAAAAAAAAAATTTGGTGATTCTAAAAAAGTTGTACTTGAGATTCGACACAGAGAAGAACGGTACATAATATTGTCTACCATAACAAATGAGCCTTCTCGATTGGCAATATCGTACGCTCTGATTCCAATGCTAAATGCAAATTAACAAACAGATCTTTTCGTCGTTAAAGTTAACCGAAATATTTTTTGCTTATGCACAAATCAAAATTTTCATCGTCTATTATAGCAAATAATTTTAGACTGCAGGATATGTATGTGTATGTGCGTGTTTGTGTTCGTATTTTTGTTGCTCGCTTACAACTCAATAAACGAGAAAGCTGCGAAGCTGGAACTCTAGCAGTGTGTTCCCACTTATTTGGGGCCCTCCACTTTTAAAATCATCGTTAGTGTAAGAATGAGCCTCATATGCGAATGCCTGAAAATACCCGTAATTTTTTTCGGGAAAACGATTTCGCAAGCCAGACAAGATAGGAAGCTAAAGCCTCACAAAAATATTCTGCGCCCTTATGTGAGTTAAAGTTTGTGACGTTTAAGGACACATCTAAGTTGAGATTAAGAGACAACTAGCAAAATATCAACTCGGAATTTGGCTTTGCACTGTGGGGTTTTTGTGCCCCGAATAAAAGAATTAATGCTGATGAGAAGCTGGTTGGTTAATATGCACTCATTTATGGGTTCGGCCTCGCGTAGCAAAAACCGTTGTGTTGGGGGTTTTTTTTTGTGCATGTAAGATTGTAATTAGAGTGTTCCTCTCGCCCCCATAAATCCCACCCCTGTTCCGATTTCTCAAACCCAACGAAGGTCTTAGCTCCTTCCCGGTCAATAACCTTGCCTCTCCACCCTCGTTGCGACCCCTAAAGTCTAAACCAACACCCTCGTCATCACGCTCTTCCGCATCTCCAGCTTGTACCCTCCGCCTCCCTCAACTCTACTCATCACACATCGACTCTCGAACCGGCTGAACGGAGCTGTGCTGAGTTTTAGTAGTTGCGATGTTCGTGTTTATACTCGTCTGCCCGCCAGCCAAGAAACCTTAGTCGCTGGAGTTTCGCCATTGTAAATCCTGACCAAGTGCGACTCCAGAAACGCGAGGTCATGCGCGTCTGCGTTTCAAGAACGGATACCCAAAGTTTTGATGAACCAGAAAATCAAGTAAAGTGTTCTGTCCATGTGCGACATAAACTTTTCCAACTCAGTTCTTAAGTGCCCCTAGGTTCCAAGTACAAATATATGAACTTTGTGGGGGAAGTGGTGACGCTTGAGAAACAAATAAGACAGAAAACTGAAATTCTACCGTTTGATTTTGGTCATTTACGAGTCATCATGGAACGCCATGAGTTGAACATAACACTCATGGCATACATCACCGAGTTGTAGCACATACCAAATTGCGATTCCAGTTTATCACAAACGATGTTAGGCATTGCGTATTGTAAAAGAGAGTTGGACTGGTAAAATGGTGAGTATGAGAGATAAAACGGACACGAATTGCCCCTAAAAATGATAGGTTTCCACTATGATAATGTTGAAATCTGTCAGAGAGCAAGGTACTTCAGCGCGGTCTGGGTGCAACAGGTGGTGATGCTTCAACATATACCATTGTAAGGACTAAAGCTTTGCCAAGCTCTTCTGGATGAACGACTGAGTCAGTATTCCCTTTCAAGGCACATCAGGTCACTGAAAAGCTGACCATCAGGCGATGCAGCGTTGGTCAAAACAGCCGTAAAATGAAGAAGAAAATAGCGTGATTGTCGGCTACACCTCTAAATCATCAGTGGAGAAAAACCAATAGACGTTCGAAGTAATAAAACGACTGTAAAACTGTAAGTAGAAAAATTCATTCTACCTAAATTCATTGTCGCGGGGCGGAATTTCAGCTGTGCATTCGGTGTTTATGAGAACAGTCCCGCAGTCGACAAACGGTTTTTCGGGCAAGACCACCAGTTTTCCACGCAACTGTTTCAACACCACAACTTCTACTCGCGCCCCATTATACAACCAAAATCTGAAATTTTTATCGTTCGGAAAATTGTGAGTAATGCAAAAGAAAGAAAACAATAGCAGCACACCCACGGTAGCCGATACGATCATGCGTTTTGCACAGTTTCGACCAGTGGACGTTTTCCTCCTAAGGATTTTTAGTGTTTTACACTTTGATGTTTGAAAGAAAAATCGATACGGTGTTTGTTTCTTAAGCTGCGGAGTTCCCCATTAAAAACTTCATGTACCAGTACGTAAAACGCAAGCAGTGAACACTGTTCCAAAATTACGTTCTCCTAGTTCTCTGGCTTTCGCGCAAGTTTCGTGCGCCAGAACTTTTATATGGCTATAAGTGAGACCCCACCATTCTTTGAGTTTGTTAGGCCACTGAATAAGCAAAAAACATCCTCCCGAAGTTTTCAGCCTTCCGGCTCTTTTCGCTCCCGAAATAATAATTATCTCCACCAAAACTTTCGCAATGCGGTACGTGATACCCGAAAATACGCAACGACTGAATTTAAGTTTGCTAACTTGCACGTGGACGGGGGACATTCTAATAAAATTTCAGCTTCCTGGATTCTCTGGTTCCTGAGTTGAAACTACCGGGTAAAAGGCACTCGGAACACACATACACACTCACGGGGTCCTGACGATATGCATTTTGTGCAACTGTTGTAACGTAAAACGCATAAAAAACACAGGCATTCTAGTTAAATTTTACAATGCGAGGTAACAAATTAAAGAAAAATATAGATTATCAAGTAACTGAGAAAATCTAGAAAATTTGCAGTAAGGACGAACGTGAATGTAAGATTTCCCGTGCTGTTTTGACAAAGAATAGGTGAGCTGATCAGAAGAGCTGTTTGTTCTTCTCTCGTTCGATCCCCGGTGAACAAGAGTTTGTCTCCTGAAACTACGAACTAGAATTCCATTTATTCAATCGTCTAATGAAGGGTCTAAAAAATTCCGAAAACATCTGTCTAATGTTGTACTGCCGTTCATTTATGCCTTCCAGTTTTGTGCTGTGCACTGCTTCCACCAGCAATAGTTTTAGATATCTATGTTTCGGTGACCAAACGCAGTTCTTGCTTATACCAAACCTACTTACGTCTAATCAGCTTAGAGTCTAAGCAATGCCTGGTAGAAACATATAGATCGCACCCCTACACCGTCGAACAGCGACCATAGCCAAACGATCCCTTAGGCAATAAACACAACTGAAATGGCAACGGATGCACAAAAATCTCGTTCGGCAGCAGTTCATTGCGAGTGGTAGCCTTTTGATAAATCTCACTTGAAAGTCAAAACAAAATAATTGTACACTGCTGGCAGGGTAAAAGTATTGATCTTCATCGTCTTAATAGGACTCTTCAGTGTTTACTAGTACTTGCCTCGTCTCAGGCCACTTGGCCCTGGTCGAACTTGTAGCATCGGAAATTCAGTGAAATCAATTTTCTCAAATAAATAAAAGTCGAGCGAATCAAGCGATTCATCCGGCCTTGCATTACGCCAGCGACATTTTGTAACGTCGTCAAATGTGCAGTCCAAGTCGCTTGCATGTCGAATCGTCTTATCATCACGCTCACCTGAATTTGGTTCATTTAAATGATGACTTTTGGTTATTTTATAATTGCTCTTGACTTACGAAAGTATGTTAGTAAAATCACTAACGCGGGATACCCACGCTGATTTCCCAGACGCTCATAGTATTCATGATGCATATACCATTATTGCTAACATGCCGTTTGTGTATTCAAAAGTTTGCCTTTCAGGTGCAAATAATTCAAAATTCAGCACTTCTTTCTATTCCATATGTCCCACGAAAAACAAATTTGGTAATCACAGGAGCTAAAAGATTTGCAGTCGCAACATTTGACAGGCTTGCGGTGGTTCCTTTTTTGGAGGATTGCTTAGGAAGAGCTTTTAGACTCGTTTCTGGAACAAATTCTTGACTCCCCTGACAGTGCTTCTGAACTGCAACCATTAGACAAGAACTAAAAGTTAAAGATTACTTGGGATAATTTTGATAGACCTTGGCAAGTCCAAAAATTTTAGCATTTGGCCCAATTTGGCTCAGATCTGATAATTTGGCGTAAGTGTAGATGGAAATTTTCACAGAATTACGTCTTCACAACCCTCATAGCTTTTTTTTAAACCTAATTTAAGCAGCAAAAGTCTTTAAAAATGTGACTTATGGACAGAAATTAAATGCTAGAAATAATCGATGTGATTAGGTGAAAATCGATAGCACAGGGTATTTTGAGCAACATCATATAAAACGTTTTTGACATTTGGGTGTATACTGATAGTGTGCTGCATTCTGAGCAACCTCAGCTAAAATGTTTCTGACATTTTGAAAATCACTAAAACACGGTATAATAACAGCTACCGTATTTTTGGGTAAAGTTGTATAAAATCAGCTTTAATCAGTTTCTCAAAAATTATCTCACTCCGATGCATCTGACTTCTTTGATAGGTTTTTAGATGAATCTTTTGCATGAAAGATTGAAAATGTCTTTTATCACTTCTTCGGGCATTGCGTAAAGGCTCAATCCAGCTATCTTAGTGGTGACCTTCGCTGCTGGAAAGATATTTCGCGCGAAACTATCTTGAAAATAATTCCAGATTATTATTTCAAATTGCACCACAATCGATATACCAAATATTAGCTGAACCATAAACCCCTATATTTGGAATCTTATTTTCAAGTGAAGCCTCTGAAAAAGTAATGAATTTCAGGTTCCTCTTGACTGAAGTGTGTTATTTGAGATCACACTTATAAGAAAATAACACGTAATCGTTTGTCAACACTGTATGCACTCGTATTTTAAGCGAACTGATGATTCCTCGCCTTTGATGTTGCATGTGGATCTGGGAAGAAAATTTTGAAAAACGTGTGGATATAATTTCTTGGTTTTTTAGCATCTAAATTTATGTATAAACAGCAAATTTTAATCAAATATTTTTTCAAAACTAAAAACAAAACTGGTCGAAATGCCAGAATCACACCAATTTATTTGTGCTTTAAAAATATGCTGTGATAACGATGTGCGGTTTTCAGAGGCAGGAGAACCTTAATCAAACTATCATTTGGTTGTCGCAAACCCGCCAGACTTTGAAGGCCAAAAAATCAGAAACAGTTTGGTCAGAAATGATAAAGCTGCTTTACGATTTCATCTAACGAAAGATACCGGTCTGATCGAAGCCATTTTCAATCCATTCGATCCCGAGATACTCCTTCAGCTTCATTCGTTCGTATCCGTAACCAGGCATGCATGCAAATCCTACATTACATAGTTGTTTAAATTTTCGAGCAATAAACCAGTACATAACTAAAATTTAACCAACGTGGCGACGCACCAGACTTATCGTCGTCACTATGCATTTTTGCGCTAAGCTTACTAAGCAATCAGGTCGTCAACAATACAAATGGTTCTTGCTTTACATTTAAGTTGTGCACTTACTACAGAAAAATACTTATTTTGCATGAAGGACAGTGAATAATTTCCGAGACCGGCCGTTCATTGAAAGTGGGCTAGCTTTTCTGGTTTCCAAGTTAGCATTTTTCCAACCAGAATTTTCCTGAACGTGAGAACCAAGCGTACATAGGAAATGAATTTGAATTTTTTAAACTGTACCTGGAGAGAAAGCATCCCTTAAAATTTTAACTTTCGAGATTCCCGAGTTAGTAATTTTCCCGCCGAAATATCCATCGCGTCCACACGTGAGACTCTGTAGTGCACGAAAGTTGGTATCACTTTCTTGGATCACATGTGGCAAGGGAACCCACTGGCTACTTTCCAGAATCAAAGCTTACTTGGTTGCCGAGTTGAAATACCCGGACAGACGTACACACACACACACACACACCCACAGAAACGCACACACACATTGACAACCTCTCGACTATGTGTTTTTATGCGTTTTTGCATATACGCAAATTACAAAAACGCATATTGGCAAGAGACTGTCTGTGTATGTGTGTACGTGTTCGCACTTTTTGTCACCCATTTTTATGCGTTTTTGCCTATATGCAAATTGCAAAAACGCATATTGGGACGACCC
>UYRT01077852.1:23001-39590 GCA_900617915.1 Gongylonema pulchrum
GTGCAAAAAACGCATTTTCGCACGGGCAGCCCGTGCATTGGCCAATTATTTCTGAATTAAATTGCCCTTTGATAGCCTCATCTGCAAATCTCTCAAATTGCTCACCACCCGTGGCTGTCAGGAGCTTCTGCAGCATGAAATTTCGCAGATTTTTCGCTCATTCCTCTCATGTTACAGATTTGATTTTTTCAAATTCTAGTCCGACAGTGCCAAATTTCTCATCTGCAAGCAAGGCTTACATGATTTCGCGACTACTAGCACATTGCTCACGCATCTTCTCAGTTGCTGAGGTGCATTCAGGTGCTAACTGGCGTGTCGTCTCGGTGATCGATTTGCACTGCTCATCCTCGTTGATGATGACTTGTGGCAGTGCTAAATTTGTGCGCATCGAGTGAAAATTGAAAATTGAATTTGTATACATGCAAAGCAAAGAGCGGCCGTGCTAGAAAGCAGTGAGAAAGATCACAACGTTTTGATTATAAATCTTTTGAGAAACGAAGGTGCTGGGAAGTAGCCCAAGTGATAGTATGCTGCCTGCAACATCGGCTGTCGGTAAGGCTATCGATAGCCCTCTCCTTCGAGAATGTTGCTTAATTGCGGGCTGATGCCGGTTCACTGATATTCAATTTACTATTTAAATGAATGAATGAAATGTAGAGGCACTAGGTGCCCATTTGCGGTGCCGGATGCTCAACAGTTCGCACAAGAGTTGAATCCTCCACAACTACTTGCCGTAGCTCTATGCCTGCTGAGCTTTTAAGCATTGAGCCGTTTCGTTTTATTTTTTCCGTAATAATTCCGAAAATTGCTAATTACCACAGTTTTTTTAAGTTTCGTCATTTCACTGGTATTTCTGCAGGCGAACAAGGGGTTGTTGTGTCTTTCTTGCCTATCCCGAGTTCTCGATCTTCAGAAACAAAAAGTGTAGTATCCGGAAGCGACACTTGGCGATTATGTCGGATTCAGAAAATAGATCGGTACAGCAGTGGCTTGGAAGGAATATGCGACTTGAATTGACTGATGGGCGCATCATCGAGGGAAAGTTTGTCTGCACAGATAATGCTCCGAATATAATTCTCAGCGGTTGTAAGGTGAATCATTCGTTAATTTCTGTTTAGTACTTTTTTCATGCGTTTTTGCAGTGCAGCGCGATAATGTTATAACAGTCAACAAAAACACACATTGTGACGACTCATGAGTTTATGTTTGTGTTTGTCTCTTTGGGTATTTTGTTTCGACAACCAGGTAAGCTTAGCTGAAATTTTGGCTGTGGATTCCCTGGGCAGATGTGACTCAACAGTTCGGTATCAACTTTTATGCATGTCTGAGTCTCATATAAGATACGTGAAAGTTTTACCAGAAAAATTGTTAACTCAGAAACCAGGAAAGTTGGGAAGCTGAAATTTTAAGGGTTATTCCCTGACCATTTAAAGATTTCCAGTTCAGCTCCTAATTATGCTTGGTTCTCAAGTACGGGCACATGAAAGTTCTGGCAAGAAAATTGCTAACTCGGGAACCGGAAAAATTAGAGAACTGAGATTTTGGAAAGGCGTCTTCTGCCTGTGTATGTTGTAAAGATTTCAAATTCAGTCCCGTAAGCGAACTGGTTTCTCAGCTACCGTTACATGGAATTTCTGGTGAGAAAATGCTAACTCGGAAATCAGAAAAGACAGAAAGCTGAAGTTTTAAAGGGATGTTTCTTGTCCACGTGCGTTCTAAAGGTTTCAAATTCAGTTTCGAAGTATGGTTGGTTCTCACGTATGGGCACGCGAAATTTTTATGCGATTCCATCATGTTTTCTCTACATCCTGCTCATTGCTCAGTTTAAATTTTCAATGAACGACCGTATCAGCAAATTATGCGTTTGCTTATATTACGCAAATGTGAAAACACATACTGCCGAGAGATAGTCGATGTGTTTGTATGTGTGTATATGTGTTCGGATTCACCTCAGCAACTGCAGAAGCTAGGAAGCTGGAATTTCATATAGAAGTTCCCAGCCCACGTTTCATCGAAACATCTTAATATCAACGTTCACATACGCCTGGCTGTCGAGCATGGACATCTGAAAGCAAATGAAGAAATTTTTTGGCGGGAAGGCAGTCTCGGGCACTAGACAAGGATAAAGCTAAAATTCCACAGGAACTTTTTTTTTGTCTGTCTGTGAGCTAAAGATTTCAAATTCAACTTTGATGCATGCCTACATCACGTATAGGACAAATCAAAGCTGACATTAAAGCATCACTGGCGAAACGCCAACTTGAGAACTAAGCTGATTCGAGCGCTTTAACCGCCTAAATACTTGTTTTCCGTAAGATGCATAAAATGACCTTTGTTATGTAGGCATAAGATGGTCCTTGGCATTCGCTGTGTCGCGTGCTGGTACACATCAAATATATTTGTGACAAAAATCGATTTCACTAACCAGTCATGCTAATGAGCTGAAACTTCATTAGGATATTCTGTGCCAGTGTGCAAATGTTTCAAACTCAGCCTTAAAGCAATGCCTAGGTCTCGTGTGCATGCAAGTGAAATTTTAATTTGGGACGCTGTTGGCACCTACTTAACTCTGTACCTAGACTGAGTAGAAAATAGTATTTTTTGTTAGTGTTTGCTGTTCATGTATGAGCCAACAAACTTAACATGAGCTTTTGCTTAGGCATGGGCTCTGCATAGAAGCACATCAAATATTCAAATTGCAGCGCCCTAGTCACACCCTAGCAGCGTAGACGAGTGCACTACAGGATGGAGACGCACCAGGAGGGCCGATGCGACCATGCCTTTTTGCACCAAACTTGAAATAATTAAGTTAACTGTGTGAACGGTTGTTTCTTCACATCTACTTTATGCGCTCATTAACGTAAATTATCGTAAATTTTGCATAAAACGAAATAAACAGCTTCCGCTTAGCAGTCTTTTTTTTGAAAATGACCTAGCTGTTCAGTGAGTAATTTTCCCGCCAAAAATTTAAGTGCCCGTGCACGAGAACCACGCGTACGTGGGGGCTGAATTTGAAACCCTTAAGTTGTACTTGGACGGGGAATATTCTCCTAAAAACTCAGCTTTTCTGGTTCCGGAGTTAGCAATTTTCGCGCCAAAATTTTCACAAGATCGCACGTGACCTGGGGGCTTGGTTTAGGATCTTTAAGTTTTACGTGGGCTGGGGATGTCCCTTTAAAATTTCAGCCTTCCAGCTTTCCTGGTTCCCAAGTTAGGGATTTTCGCGCCGAGGACTCTCACGGGGCGGTATGTGGAAACCACGCACGTTCGGAGGCTGAATTTGTTTATGTGGACGGGGGACATAATCTCAAAATTTCAACTTTGTAGCTTTTCTCGTCCCCGAGCTAGCAATTTTCCCACCAAAACTTTAACCCTCTCGTACGCGGAGCCCAGACGTGCTTGGGGGTTGGTACCGCGATTCTGGAGTGGCACTTGGCCGGGAAACTAACTGGCTGAATTTTGATGCCGGAGCTCGCTTGGTTGCCGAGTTGAAATGCCCGGACAGATGAACACACACAAACACAGACACACACACACACACACACAGGGCCGTTGCAGTATGCGTTTTTGCAACTTGCAAATAAATAAAAACTCATAATAATGCGAAAACGCATGACCTTACCTGCAAGCCTGATGATCCACTGTCTAAGTTTTCATTTCTCTTCGTGCAAAATTCACAGCAGTTTTTCATGTTGAGGTTATAATTTCACGCGACCGCACTGCGCAGCACTTCAGTCTCGGCCGGCGCCCTTTTCTCCCTGCATACAGGAAAAGGCCAAATCCCTATCACCATGAGTACATATGTTAAACTGTGAAGCAACAACCATTTTTACTGTCAACCACCTGATTGCTTCAATTTTGGCTGGGAAACACATGATCACACCACAAGCCTGGTGCTTTATAACCTGGGATTTGCTTCAGGGAATGTTTCGCGAAAGTAGGACGTAAAAAGTGACAAAAATGTAGGAGGGAGGTTGGTTGTGATGGATAGGGCGGTGAAGCAAAAAGGGTGTGTTGAAACAAACTTAAGGCGGCTTTGTCTTCCTGGCATATGCCAGTACTAATTTACCTGTTGAAATCAATGAATGTATTGGTTATCTTGTTGGCGAAGCCGAGCCCTCGATCTCTTGACAGCAACAAGAATGTTGTACCTTCTCACAACCCCAACAAAATTTCATCAATGCGGGAAATAAAATAAATGGCCAGCGCACCGATTGCCGGTGCGTAGATGCGTTTTTTGTATAGTTACCCGCAGGTTTTTTCGCCAACAGCACCTGTTTTCCTTGCAGATGCTTCTAGCTAAACGAATTAAGACTGGCCGCCAGGAGTGTCAAGAAACCCCCCTCAAAATTTCAGCATTTTAGCTTCTTGGTTCCCGAGTTAACGACATACCCGTAAAAAACTTTCACCGGCCAGTACATGCTTACCACACATACCCTGCGTTTAGTTTTGAGCTCATTAACACCTACATGGACGGGAAACATTTCCTTAAAATTCCAGTCTTCTTAGCTCCTCAGGTTCCCGAGCTAACAACTTATCCGAAAAAAACTTTTGTGAGTTCATGCGTGGAAACCACGCTTACCTGGGGGCTGGGTTTGAGCTCATTAATACCTACATGAATGGGGAACATCTCGTTAAAATTTCAGCTTTCTAGCGTTTCTGGTTCCCTACTTAGCAATTTCCGTGCCAAAAACTTTGGAGGGCCCGTACGTGGGTACCACGCAGGTAAGAGCGCCCAATTTGGGGATTGGGGCCCGTACATGCATGTAGATTAATTTCCCAAAGTTTTAGCCCTCTAGCTCTTATAGGTTTTGGAATGAAAACCGGCACAGCAGCACACACAGACAAACACACACACACACGGACAACCCCTCGTCAGTATGCGTTTTCTGCATTACATAAACGCGAAAAACGCATAAAAAGAGATAAGGACACTTGTAAAAAAGTGCTCATCTTCAGGATGATTAATTAACTTAGTAGTAGAGGTTTATTTTCATGTTGAATGGTGAGATTTTTGAGCAGGAGCAGTATGTGTCCTTTAACTAAAACCCGGAAGATGTGCACTTCCGAGGTTTGGAAGTGTGCGTTTTCCAGGTTTTCAACAACTCATAACTAGAAGTTCAGAAGGTGTTTGCAATGAATCTGCAGGACTTTATCCGTGAGAATTGAAACACATAGAAGCTTCCCATTAACTGGTGTGTGACTCAGTGACAGGAAAAATTTCTAGACTCAGCCATATGTCGGGGGACTTGAACGTTGCAGTGTACAGTCCACTTCTGAACTCACGTGAAAAAATAAACTCCTTTCAGGAGCAGTGGTGCGGTGAGCCAGAATTTCGCATGATTGGCCTTGTAATGGCCAGCGGAAAGCATGTGCGGTCCATACATTTGTTGCCTACAGCTAGTGATATGTTGAAATAAATACGATGGTACTGTGTGTACAAAGCGCTTTTGCAATTAGCTGTTACCGATATGCTGAGCAGCAACAGTGCGCATAAGAAGCGGCTGGAGTCATTTTGATCTCTTCGAAAGCTGTAAACTGCGAAACCCTTGAGACTACTCAGAGATTCGAATTTTCACCTCCAGTTGTGTATTAGCAAACTTACTGGGTTTAATCAAACTTACTTTTGCAAATTAGGACGTCTGAACTCCCACTTTGTAGCTTCAGTTTGTAGCATTATCCTGTATTTCCTACTAAAATCATCGGGGAATCAACATGAGAATTAAGGAAGTAGCTTTGACCTTCAGAGTTAGAATCTCAAAATTTCGCGCTTCTAAATTTTTCGTTTCGAGCTTTATCATTTATGACTTTATATTTCACGATATTGGTTGTTCGGGAAGTGGCTGAAGTGATAACGTTTTTTCTTACTAGTTCCAACTCGTCCGTGAGCAAATTATTTTTCTGTGCGGACGTGCAAGTACAACAGCTTTTGTTTGGTACTCACTACGAGAGCATCACTTGCCACTTATCGAAAAACTTTTATTATTTTCTCCTCGAATTTTGTACGTTAGAAATCGTTTGTTCGTTTTAAAGTTTTTATCTTTGTTCCGCTATTAATGCTGTGCAGTTCAGTGGAATCGCATTTGTGTTATATGTTCTATTTCGGCAGTTTTATCACAGAACTGTGAAGGCTATGAAAGTTGTGATTTTGGAAACGGAGTCTCGGAATGCATATCAAGCCATAAACCCCAGGATGACTTTCAGACCTCGCCATCTCCGCATCTGGTACTTCACAATTCAAATTAAGCCAGTTCTCGAGTTGGAGGACATCTCGCGGTATGTTGACACGGGGAAGAATGTTTGAATCAGGAGTAATGTTGCACTCCAGATATTGTTTTCGTAAATATTACTTTCGCGGGTATTATTTTACGAATAGGCGCCACACGATGTTCCTTTTTTCTGTTTCACGTATGTCTTGTATATAATTATTCCTTTCACAGTTTTATGAAATTGCTAGCTATTTATTGTTTCTTTCGTGTTTCACACCTTGTGCCCAAATAACGTTGTTTATCATATCCTGATACAACACGCCACATTAACAGTCCATTAAGGGCATGGTTCATTTGAAGTTCTTGCTGCGACGACAGTCACCGTTAACATAAAAACTGGGCTGTGCGGCACGAAAACTAAGCCCTCAACATTATGTTGGAAGCTAAATATGTCACTGGAAGAATTTGTGAATCTGGTTCAATCACTCATTCTGTCCTCTTCGTCTGTTGCGTCGAAGCAGGTTCCAGATTCTTATCTGCCAAAAAGTTTGGGACGAAGGATGTACATCATTTGTAATTTGCGGCCGACTATATGTTTTCGTCTAAAATTTAGGCTGATTCTTGATATCGAGGACTGCCAAACTGCGAAATAGTTTTTATGCGTTTTTTTCAGCTATGCAATGCAGAAAACGCATATTGACGAGAGGTTGTCTGTGTGTGTTTTTGTGTGTCTGTGTGTGCGCTGCGCGTCTCTACCGATTTTTCATCTCGAGACCCACGAAAGCTACGGGTTTGAAACTCGGGGAACTTGATCTGCATGCGTGTGCGGGCCTCCATCTCCGAAATGGGCGCTCTTACCCGCGCGGTACTCACATACGAGCTGCCAAAGTTTTTTTCGGATATGTTGTTAACTCGGAAGCCTGAAAAGCTAGGAAGTTGGGGTTTTAGGAGGATGTTCCCCATCCAAGTAGGTACTGATGAGTCCAAACCAGCTCTCGGGTATGCGTGGGACCCAAGTACGGGCTTGTGAAAGTTTTTCGCGGGCAAGTCGCTAGCTTGGGGATCAGAAAGCTGAAATTTTTCGGGAGCGTTCACTGTCCACGTAAGTCTTAACGAGCTTTAAACCAGTCTCCGGATACGCGTGGTACCCACGTAGTGGCCCGCTAAAATTTTCTTCGGACAGGTTGCTAACTTGAGTACTTCAAAAGCTAGACGGCTGGAGTTTTAAGGAAATGTTCCCCGCCCAAGTAGGTATTGATGAGTTTAAACCCAGCCCCCGGCTGTGCGTGGTACTCACGCGCGGGCCTGCCAAAATTTTTTTTGGGCAAGTTGCTAACTCGGGAACCTGAGAAGCTAAAAAACTGGAATTTTAGAGGGATGTTCCCCGTCCACGTACGTCTCAACGAGCTCAAACCCAGACACTGGGTATGCGTAGTATCCACGTATGGGCCCGTGAAATTTTTTTCGGGTAAGTCGCTAACTCAAGAACCCGAAAAGTTAGAAGACTGCAGTTTTAGTGGGATATTCCTATCCACGTAGGTATTAATGATCTCAAACCTAGCCCCCGGGTATGCGTGGTGCCCACTTACGGGCCCGCCAAAGTTTTTTTCGAGTAAGTCGCTAACTCGGGAACCTGAAAAGTTAAAAGACTGCAATTTTAATGGGATATTCCCCGTCCACGTACTTCTCAACGAGCTCAAGTCCAGGCATCGGGCATGCGTGGTAATCACGTACGGGTTAAGTTGCTAACTCAGGAGCCAGGAAAGCTAACAAGCTGAAATTTTAAAGGAGTGTTTCCTGACGGTTCTGGCGGCTAATCTAAATTTATTTAGCTAGAAGCATTTGCCGGAAAAGCGGTGCCGATATCGACAAAAACTGCGAGGGACTATGCATAAAACGTATCTTCGCACGGGCAGCCCATGCGTTGGCCAGTTGTTAGAAATTGATGTTCCTGACTGAGGATGATGTAAAAGTCGAGGATACCAGACTTTTGCCTAAATTTAAGCTGTATGATGTAGACTGAAGCGTCGCTGAAGAGGTCCTTCCGCTTCTCCTTTTCCCCTACCCTTCCTCCGCTCCTCCTCTACCCTCTCCCCCCCCGCCCTTCCCTCCCTCATGCCTGCCTTACTTAGCCCCTACCCTTCTCCTCCGTCTTCGTCCTGTTTTGTTATTTCCTGTTTCATCAAAAGGGATGTCGGGTACGAGCAAGGGGAAGGGAGCGGAAGTTTATCCGGATGAGTGGCGTCTGAATGCACTTATCTGGTGCAACATTTGCGAACAGGTTCCATGCGTACATTTTCACAGCAGTTGTTGCGTCTTTGAATAAAGACACGGCGGCTGTTGTGGAGTCTTACATGCTACTAATATCGCCTCCGCTATCGTTGTTGAGCCAACAGGGATGTAGCCTGAAACGGCTTGATTGCAAATGGACGGTGCTGACTTGGAAAAAGTCGACAGCTAGTTTGTGCCATTGGTAGTGTCCTCAAGTTGCCGGACCAAAAAGGCGGTGTAGGTCTTCGATACCGCTGTGTTGAAGGCGACGACGTGTGGATGCAGCCACTGACGAATAACGAAGAGAGCGCTGGCTCAGGCGGGAAGAGTAGTCACACCAAAGGCGTCTAGGACCACTGCAGCTACGCGGAAAAAATAATCCTTCGGAGGACACGCTGATCATCTCAAAACCGTTGGGCATCCAGCTCCAGTGATGGTACCCGCAGGAGGACATACAATATATGGAAGAGGTGGTGTATTCGAGATATGCAGCGCAGGGAGAAAATAGGTTGCATTAGCTGTTCTCGCCCCAGTGAGTGCATTCCGTAATATTCCAATTGTCCGTTTCCATACTGATTGTGCATGCAATTTAGGTGTTGCTAATGTATGTTGCTCGTCTGTTCTTCCATTTTTCTTTCGTTTTGTATTTCCATTAGTATCAATACTTACCGCTACCAATTGCTTAGTGTTTCTCGTACCACTTATATCATATCCTCCTTCCATTTTCCAGCTTTTTTTTTATCATAATTAGGTGAGAGACCAGACGTTGCCTGTGATTTTTGAAAACTACAACAAGCACCAACGCTGCAGTGATAAGATGTGGGAAGGGTCAGGTGGTAGAAGTATGGTTCCTCACAGTTGCATTGGTGCTGTCTTTCAGGAAGCATTTGATAAATTTTTATGTGATTTTGCATATATGCAAATACAAAAGCGCATAGTGTGATGACCCATGATGTGCGTGTTTGTATGTTTGTGTATGTGTGTGTGTGTGTGTCTGTGTGTGTGTCTGTATGTGTGTGTGTGTGTGTGTGTGTGTGTGTGTGTGTGCGCGCGCACGTCTGTCCGAGTATTTTAACTCGATAGTCAATCAAGTTCCGACGTGCCAATGGCTCCCTGGCTATGTGCCATCCCAGGACCGCGGCCCTCACACACCCTGAGCCCCACGTACGAGTACGTGGAAATTTAAGTGCGAGAATTGCTAGCATGGGAACCAGAGAAACAGAGACGGCCGAAATTTCGAGGAGATGTTCCCCTTTAAGTGCAACGTAAAAATTCTAAATTCACCCCCCAGGCGCGCGTGGTACTCACGCACAGACGCATGAAAATTTTGGCGGTAAAACTGCTAATGCGCGAACCTGAAAAGCCGGAAAGCTGAAGTTTTAACGGGATGTCCTCTGTCCCAATACGGCCTACAGAGTTGAAATCCGGCTCCCGTGCGGGCACTTTAAGGCTTTGGCGGGAAAACTGCTCACTGGACAGCCGGGTCATTATCAAAGAACGGCTGTTAAGTGGAAATCATTCATTTTTATGCGTTTTTGCATATATGCAAATTGCAAAAACGCATATTGGGAAGAGGCTGTGTGTGTGTGTGCGTCTGTGTATCTGTGTCTGTGTGTTCGCACTTTTTGCCACCCACTTTCAACTCAAGAACTAGAAAGCTAGAAGGCTGAAACTTTGGGAGTACGTTCTCGTACCATGTGCGACCCTCCCGTTTTAATTTCACCGCCCGTGGACACCTGGGTACCGCATGCAGACGCTTCAAAAAAATACGCAAATTTTTTGGCGGAAAAGAGATTTCGGGAACCACACAAGCTAAGGGACTGAAAGTTTGTAGGAATATTCCCTGTGCATGTGCTGGCTAAAGATTTCAAATTCAGCCCCCAGGTGTGTGTGATACCTACGTAAGGGCGTATGAAAGTTTTGACGCGAAAATTAATAACTTGGGGACCAGAAAAGCTAGTAAGCTAAAATTATGGAGGAATGTTCCCTGTCCAAGTACTACTTAAATAGTTCAAATTCAGTCTTCATATGTACGTGGTACTCACGTAACGGCGTATGAAAGTTTCTGCGGGAAAATTACTAACTCGGCAACCAGAAAAGCTGGACGGCTGAAATTTTAAGGAGATGTTCCCTGTCCACGTGCAAATTAAAAATTTCAAACTCAGCCTTCCAGGCACGTGGTGTACCCACACGGGTATGTAAAAGTTTTGGCGGGAAAATTGCCAACTCGGTAACCAGAAAAGCTAGAAGGCCAAAATTTTGGGGGAATGGACCCTGTTAAAATACAATTCAAATATTTCAAATTTAGCCCCCAGCTATGCGTGGCACTCATGTAAGGGCATATGAAAATTTCTGCGAGAAAATTACTAACTCGGTAACCAGAAAGGCTGGAAGGCTGAAATTTTGGAGGAATGTTCCCTGTGCAAGTACAACTCAAGTGTTTCAAATTCAGCCTTGAGGTATGCGTAATTGTTACATGCGGCCACTTAAAAGTTTTGGCGGAAGAATTTCTCAGTGAACAGCTAAGTTAATTTTAAAGAACGATCATTAAATGGAAATTGCACATTTGCTTTATGCAAAATTTATTGTGATTTATGCTAGTGACCGCAAAAGGTAGATGTAAAGCAACAACCATTCGTGCAGTTATTGTCCTGAGTACTTCAAATCCGGTGCGAAATCGCACGAGCCTGCCCGGTTCATTCCAGCGTGGGTTGTTAATGCAAAATTTACGATGACACGCTAGCAAGTGCACAAGGCAAGTGTGAAGCAGCAACCATTTATAAAGTTAACAATTTGACTGCTTCAATTTTAGCACAAAAACATCGGCGAGCTTGGTGCGTTCCAGCCTAAAGTTATAATTATTTCCAAAAAGCTGAAAAGTCTGCTTGTTCCGGTGTTACACCATCACCGTTATCAGGTTAATTTGGATCGGGGATCATTGTGTTGTGCGCGTGTTGATCCATCCACTGCACGTGGCTGTTACAACAGCAAAATGTGCCGAATGCTGCCAGTTGTGACTTGCACATGGCTGGTTGAAGACGAATTTGGCGACAGCGCAGCTGCTGCTGGCTTCGATGTTTTCCAGGTGTCCCGGTTGAAAAATGAGTGATCATGCACTGGATATGCATCCACAATCTGACGCTCACTCGTTCGATGCACGCTACCCGAATAAGTGCCCGTGATGTAGCGTACCGTGTTGTGATTGCCATTTGAACATGATAGGTGTGGGGAAGGGAGCAAAAAATTGATTGTGTATTATCAGCGGTCGTTGCCGGAGTGATGTGCTACAGTGTAAACACAGCAGCACGAGGTGCTGCTGAGGTGAATTTTGAAATGCATGCATCAGTCCCAACTTCCACTCTCTTCCCTACCGGCCGCTTGATCGTAGCAATTGATTGCACAGATGTCATGCAAACAGACTAGCCCTTTCCTGCCGCGGTTGTCCAACGTTTAGGCAGTATTATTTTGCTTCATGATTTCTTTTTTTTCATAAATGGATATCTGACCTGGTTATGTACAAGCTATCACATCCATCTTCTTGTGTCAATGTAGAAGGTGGACGTAACTTTTCCGATTAGTTACTTGTTTTCCGGGGTACTACGGTTGAATCGCGGCAGCAGCGATATGACCAAAAGTTGCGTGGCGTTGTGCGTTGTCTGTGGGTGCGAGAAATGCGAAAAATGAGACTTCAGTGGAGATGATAGATAGTGCTCAGCTCTGGTATAAAGCTAGGAAACACGGAGCCAGAAAACATAGGTGCAACGTTCAAACATTGAAAGGCGGAATATTCAAGTAAACGGGAGCGAAAAATAGGAGAGCAGTTTAGTCAAGAGGTGCCGCTGTAGCCAACTATGTCCCGGCCGGAACTGTGTCATTCTAATGGACGGGTATCAAAACGGATTGTTCCCTTTTTATTTGGGAATTGGTTTATTGTATAATCCGGTTCTGGGGAGTACGAAATCATTGAACACAAGTGAAAAGCTTTTGAAGCCCTGTTGTTAGGTGCAAAAACATGTTGCGCAAGACACAACATCAAGATGGATTTATCAGTGTGATATTTGCAAGACGTTAATCAAAGGGGAGACTCTGGATTACGCTAGAAATTGAGTCCGTAGTATCATAAAAATAAATTAGAACAGAGAGCTGCTGGCAAAAATGGAAAAAATTGCCAGGAAGACTGTCGTAACTTAAAATTGGCCCCTAATTGTTATCAAATTTGTCCACAAAAAGTGCTGGCATCGTATGCAAAGATGCTAGTGAATTTTTCTTCCGAGGTCTGTTAAAAAAAAAAACGGGACTCAAGGTCACTGAAAAATTGAGTGTTGTCAATCTTGCAAAAACCAATTTGACATCGAACCAGCAATGGAGAGTTTGTTTTCATCAACAGCTCGATTTCTTGGTTTTGACGGTGATGGAGCAAAAAAGCACTGCAGAAAAAAAAATTCTTAACTGCTGCACGGAATTTCTAAATGTGTCTCAATAACGTAGGAGTGAAATCCGAACCGTTTTAGCAGCTTGTCTGAGACTGTTGTCACTATACCTTTGCCGCACCCGATTATTCTGTCAGAATCGTTTTCTAAACACATGAAAACAGAGAAGGATATTCAATGATAACGGAGAGGAAGGTGAAGCCTGAGGGAAGACAGACTTTCCATTTCATAATATCACCCTTTGGAAAATTCGAGAAAGTAGGGTGGTAGTTGTATCAGATGGATGCAAGAAGGCCAATAAATTGTAGTGAAAAGGAGGGATCAATAGACTCAGTGTAGTTTTCGTTTGACTGCAGGTTCATGATGCCCCCTTTCCCTATCTTCTAGCTGGTCAGCGCAGTGCGGAACCGCAGTTCTGAGGTAGCACTTTGCCGGTCAGTTTGTGCAGTGAGTGTCCCAGTTCGGTGGAATTTTAGGAGTGGTTGCAGTGTGTGTGTCGTCCTCTTGTTTTCGCATTCACGCCGCCTAAGCTGCTTCTGTCCTTGCTACGGATGACTGGTACAATTGAACAGATAGTGCCGTAATGTATGTTGAAATATATTAGTGCAATATAACCAGCCGCATATGGTAAGTGCTGCCCCGCTCCTTTGTTGTCTTGTAGATGTTCTCCTATCCTCACTTGATTTGTCCTTGCTATTTCCGCCCATCCCTCCGCCCTTTCTCCCCTCCCTCCTCCGTCCCCTCCTCGCCATGGACAAGGACTTCCATATTTCCGTTTCTCTCCTCCATCGTCATGAATTACAATGACCTTTTCTTATTGCTAGGTGTAGGCAGGGCTGTTCTCGTTTGCTGTTTTTTCTTACCATTGTTTGCATCCATGAAGCCCATGCCAGTACATGTTATACATGGATCTCTTCAATCTACTTCAAATAATTGGCCAACGTACGGGATGTCCGTGCGATGATGCGATTTTTGCATAGTTCCCCGCACTTTTTGTCGCTACCGGCATCGGTTTTTTTGGCAGATCCTTCTAGCTAAACAAATTGAGACTGGCCGCCAAAACTGGCAGGAAACACCCCCTCAAAATTTCAGCTTTCTAGCTTTCCTGGCTCCTGAGTTAGCAATTTACTGGAAGAAATTTTTCACAAGCCCGCACTTGGGTACCACGCATACCTGATGTCTGGTTTTGAGCTAGTTGAGACTTACTTGGACGGGGAACATTTTCCTAAACTACAGTCTTTTAGCTTTACAGCTTCTCGAGTTATGAGCTTACCCGAGAAAAACTTTGGTGAACCCGTGCGTAGGTACCACGCATGACCGAGAGCTGGGTTTGATCTCGTTGAGACTAATGTGGACGAGAAACACCCACTTAATGTTACAGTCTTCTAGCATCTCAGATCCTCGAGTTATGAACTTGCCCGGGAAAAATTTTGGCGGGCCCGTACACGGATACCACGCTTACTCGGAGGTTGACTTTGAGGTCATTAGCACCTACTTGTACGGGGAACACTCCCTTAAAATTTCAGCTTTCTAGCGTCTCAGAATCCCGAGTTATGAATTTACGCGGGAAAAATTTAGGCGAGCCCGTACGCGGATACCACTTTTACCCGGGGGTTGGGTTTGAGCACATTAGTACCTACTTGGACGGGGAATATTTCCATAAAGTTTCAGCCCTCTAGCTTTTCTGGTTCGAGAGTTAGCAGCTTACTCGTAAAAAACTTTGGCGGGCTTTACGTGGGTGCCACGCGGAAAAGATCGCCCATTTTGGGGATGGGGCCCGTACGTGCATGTAGATTAAGTCCCCAAAGTTTCAGCCCTGTAGCTTTTGTGGGTCTCGAGATGAAAAATTGGTACAGACGCGCAGCGCACACACAGACATACACACATACACAGACAACCTCTCGTTAATATGCGTTTTTCGCATTGCATAGCTGCAAAAAAACGCATAAAAATCACCTCGGCCAAATTGTCTACTGAAAAAATTCTTCACTTCCAAGGAAAATAATGTGCGTATCTGATGGATAAGGTGAGTGCGCTGTAAGCAGAAATACTTGAAATAATGGTGCGTTCCTATTCAGATTGCATCGAGAGTTTCGCACAAGTTCCACTGTCAGTTAAATGTGACTGTGGCTTTTAGCTAATAAAATATGATAGTGTTTGCAGCTGCTCAAAATCACTGTCACGGGTGATTTTTGAAGGGCCTGTAAGAATATTTGGACTATATTTTACGGGGCCGATTACGCACACGGCAATATGTCTCTACATAGAACGGCAGATTTGGTATGTGATGACTAGCGCTTGGGAAACCAAAACGGGCGTGACTGGAATGCACTTCTCATTTGACTGCCATCCGCACATCCATCTCTCCGAACAGCAACTGTTCTGGGAACAAAAACTTGCTTGAATGAGAGCATTTGTGCCTAGAAATCCTCGGACTTTTGACATCACTAACCACTACAGCTGCCACCGCTTTTGTTTGAAACAACAAAAATAACTAAATTGTGTGGTGTTAGAATTTTCTGCTCGCCATCTTGCTTTGCACTATTTCTTCGCAATGTCCCTAGGTTGATTGCGTGGAGTCTCTGTCGAATGAAGAGAACGGGACCAAGGAAATTTTTATTTGCTTTTTCTATAAGCAGTATCCCTTTTCAAATGCGGTGTGATGTATTCCGTTTTTTTCATTAAAAAGTCGATAGTAATTTTCTAAAAAATAATAACAGCAATTTCATTTTTATCCAGTCTAATGTTAATATTTACACTTTCTGCTTCCAACAGTTTTTGGAATTTCCGAAAGTATTTTAAACTTACCATTAACAGTTCCTGCAAAACTAGTTTCATTTAATCAGTAATGACTACCAATACAAATGGTCGATATGCCGGGAGGTGATATGTACGGGCAAAAAGAAGAGAGTCAAAAGAGGCAACAAGGAGGCCAAAATAAAATGCTGAGCAGGCCAAGAATTCGCGTTTGACAGGAAGGCTCCAAAAACAAAGAGAGCGATCGCTCGTTGACTGTTATAAGTGGGGGCGTTTTCTCACACTGGCTGTTATTAGCTTTATTATTTTTTATGCGTTTTTGCATATTTGCAAATTGCAGCCCAGGCTGAAACGCACCGGGCGGGCCCGTGCGATCATGCGTTTTTGCACCGGATTTGAAGTACTCAGGTCATTAACTGCATGAATGGCTTTGCTTTACACCTACCTGCTGCGGTCACTAGCATAAATCACCATAAATTTCTGCAAAGTAATGTATAATTTCCATTTAACAGTCGTTCTTTAAAAGTAACCTAGTTGTTCAGTAAGAAATTTTTTCGCCAAGATTTTTATGTGCCCGTACGTAAGTACCACGCATACCTCAAGCTGAATCTGAAATACGTAAACTGCACGTGGACTGGGAACATTCTCCCAAAATTTCAGCTTTCCAGCTTTTCTGATTACCGAGTTAGCGATTTTCCCGCCAAAACCTTCGCATATTCCACGTGGGTATCCCACATGTCTGGAAAGCTGAATTTGAAATTTTTAAATTGCACTTGGACAGAGAATATTCCCTTAAAATTTTATCCTTCCGGCTCTTCTGGTTGCCGCATTAGTAATTTTCCTGCAGAAACTTCCCTATGCCCTTACGTGAGTACAACGCAAGGTTTGGGGCTGATTTTGTAACATTTGAGTTGTACTTGGA
>UYRT01077852.1:39767-53824 GCA_900617915.1 Gongylonema pulchrum
GTCCAGGTTTGCAATTTTCCCCCTAAAACTTTCATACGCTCTTACGTGAGTACCATGCATACCAGGGGGGCTGAATTTGAAATATTTGAGTAGAGCTTGGATAGGGAACATTCCCCCAAAGTTTTAGCTTTCTAGCTTTCCAGGTACCCGAGTTAGGAATTTTCCCCCTAAAACTTTCATACGCTCTTACATGAGCACCACGCATACCTGGAGCCGAGTTTGAAATCTTTAGCTAGTGCGTGAACAGGGAATATCCTGACAAAGTTTCAGCTCCTTAGCTCGTGTGGTTCCCGAGATAGCTTTCCCGCCAAAAAATTTGCATATTTTTTTAAAGCGTCCGTACGCGGCACCCAGTCGTCCGCGGGGGATGAAATTAAAACGGGAGGATCGAGCATGGTATAGGCACATATCCCCCAAGTTTCAGCCTTCTAGCTTTTCTGGGTCTCGAGTTGAAAGTGGGTGACAAAATGTGCGAGCACACAGAAACAGACACACACACACACACACACACACACACACAGCCTCTTCCCAATATGCGTTTTTGAAATTTACATTTATGCAAAAACGCATAAAAACGCATATTGGCAAGAGGCTGTGTGTCTATGTGTTCGCACTTTTTGTCACCTGCTTTCAATTCGAGAACTAGTAAAGCTGGAAGGCTGAAACTTTGGGAGTAAGTGCCCATACCATACGCGACCCTCCCGTTTTAATATTATCTTCCGCCTATGCCTGGTGTCACGTACGGACATCTCAAAAAAATATGCAATTTTTTCGGCAGAAAAGCGATCTCGGGAACCAGGCAAGATAAAGGGCTGAAACTTTACAAGGATATTCCCTATATGAGCTGAAGGTTCCAAATTCATAAGGGCATATGAAAGTTTTGACGGAAAAATTACTGACTTGGGGACCAGAAAAGCTAGCAAGCTAAAATTTTGGGGGAATGTTTCCTGTCCAAGTACAACTTAAATGTTTCAAATTCAGCCTTCAGATATGCGTGGTTCTTAAGTATGGGCACTTAAAAATTTTGACAGAAAAATCGCTCAGTGAACAACTAGGTTACTTTCAAAGAGCGACTGTTAAATGAAAATTGTTCATTTACTTTATGCAGAATTTATGTTGATTTACGCTAGTGAGCGCAAAAGGTGGGCGTAAAGCAACAACCATTCATACAGTTAATGACTTGAGTATTTCAAGTCTGGTGCAAAAATGAACGCACGTTTCAACCTAGGTTTGAAATTATTAAGGGGTGAATAAATTACATGCGGACATTTTCCTTCGCAGTCGTCTGAATTTTTTCTTATGTGTCAAAATTTTCGAAAGTGCTTTTTAGCAAAAAAAAAAACTCTGTCTAGAGCGCAGCGAATACAACACAAAATAAAATTCCTCAAACAAGTGCTTTTTCGCTTGTCCAATTGAAAAGCATGTATGATGCAAATTTGGAAATGGTGCTATTTTGTAGGTCTTATTGCTTTTATTCTGATAAAAAGCGCTGAATGCTTTGCTAAAGCTCCTCTACACCAATGGGCACACATTCGGAGAAAGGAAGAAGCTTTAAATGGCAGGTAGCACATTTTGATGCATTTTTATATAACTTAAAACCTGAATTCAGCATGTAGCTCACTATGCCCTGAGTTTGGATTGCACTCACAGTGGTGTATAATTGGATTTTTGAGAGAAATACGTTTGAAGTTTTGTTCTTTTGACGTTTTACGTTATTTATTTGTGACCTTCGAAGCACAGGTGCAACGAAGCGTAGCACGCGATAAAATTGATTTTCACTTCCTCCCTTCTTGCTCTGCTACCAGTGAGTTTAATTGCCGGATTTGGTTTTTCTGAATTGCAGCATAATTTAATTCCTCCCATTCAGGCGAAACCTTAGTTTTGCTTGAGGTGAAATTCAGCACCTATCCGCTCTATTCAATAATTAAATTTTTCCTGCACCGATTGCAAGTGCTTTTCAATACCACTAAGATGTACACCTTCTTCTTTACCTTAATATAATTACACTAGTGATGTTCTCGATAAATTTGTCATTTTTCTGTCGTTTCAGATGTCCTCGGTTGTGGATAAAGTACGCCGTGGTGTGGCGAAGACAATTCAAGCTGCTTCCGAAGGTGAAGCATTTGACACACTGCCTGACTGTGATCTGCTGACAACAAGCAACCGTTTCGCCATCAAAATTCTTCCACCCACTGAGTGAGTTTTGCGATGAGTAGTGAACAACTAAACAGACCCAGGCTGGAGCGCACCAAGCGGGCCGGTGCGATCATGCGTTTTTACACTTTTCGTACTGTCGAAAAATCGCAAGAAATCTTAGTAGCTAGACCTGTAACATACTGGCCCTCGAAGTTCGGGACATTAATTGTGCAGCTATGTGGCATGCCAGTTGTAAATGCCGACTTCAATGATCCGACAAACGGAAAGTTGTTGGTCCGTGAAAAAGGCCCTGTTGGAAAAGTTAAATTTGAAATCTTTTAGTCGCACATGAGTAGGGAACATCCCCTTAAAATTAAATCCTTTCAGCTTTTCGCGTTCCCGAGTTAGCAGTTTTTCCGCGAAAATCTTCACGCGTTCGTGCTTGAGCCCCGGACAGTTCTAGGGAGCTGAATTTGAAAACTTTTGGTCGTACATGAATAGACAACAGCCCCCTAAAGTCTCGGCTTTCTAGATTTTCTCGTTACCGAGTTGGCAATTTTCCTGCCAAAAGTAGTGTCCGAAGACTGCGTCCCAGTAGTGTCCGAAGATTGCGTCTCAGTAGTGTCCGAAGATTGCGACGACGGGAGTCGTAGCTGGCGAGCTGAGGATAACGTTGGTCGAGGAGAGTGAAGCGACGAAGAAGCTGAGCCCAGAAGAATGGTAGGGAGCATTGTAAAGGGAGTAAGAACTGCCCCAAAAGAGGGTGTGATAGTTTTTTGGAGGGGCTGAAAATGTACGAGAGTGTAAAGCAGGATGGAACCCACCGGGTGGGCCCGTGCGATCATGCGTTTTTGAACCGGATTTGAATTACTCAGGTGTTAACTGTACGAATGGCTGTTGCTTTACACTTACCTGTTGCGGTCACTATCATAAATTACCATAAATTTTGCAAAATAAATGTACAATTTCCATTTAGCAGTCGTTATTTAAAAGTAACCTAGTTGTTCTGTGAGAAATTTTCTCGTCAAGACTTTTAGTGCCCGCGCGTAAGAACCACGCATACTTCAAGGCTGAATTTGAAACACCTTATTTGTACTTGGACAGGGAACACTCCCTCAAAATTTCAGCTTTCCAGCTTTTCTGGTTACCAAGTTAGCAGTTTTCCCGCTAAAGCCTTCACATACCCGTACTTGAATGCTCCACATGCTTGGAAAGCTGAATTTGAAATTTTTAAATTGCACGTGAGCAGGGAACATCCGCCTAAAATTTCAGCCTTCCAGTTCTGATTGCCGAGTTAATAATTTTCCTGCAGAAACTTTCATACGCCCTTACGTGAGTACCATGCATAGCTTGGGGCTGAATTTGAAATATTTGTTGTGTACTTGGATAAGGAACATTCTCCCAAAATTTCAGCCTTCTAGTTTTCCTGGTACCCGAGTTAGCAATTTCCCCCTAAAACTTCCACACGCCCCTACGTGAGTACCACGCATACCTGAGGATTGAATTTGAAATCTTTAGCTAGTACATGCACAGGGAATATCCCTACAAAGTCTCAGTCCTTTAGCCCATGTGGTTCCCAAGATCGCTTTCCCGCCAAAAAATTTGCATATTTTTTAAGTCTTCCGTACGTAGCACCCAGGCGTTCAAGGGGGATGAAATTAAGAAGGGAGGGTTGCGCATGGTATGGGCACATATTCCCAAAGTTATGGGAAAAGAAAATGGAAAGAGGGATATGGGAAAAGAGAAAATGGAAAGAGGGTTTTTTAGGGGGGTTAAAAAAAGGATTGAAAAGCCAAAATAACAAAGGTGCAACATCTGCGAATGCAGGTGCATTCAAAGATACGATTAAAACGGGATAAAAGAGACGAATATGTAATAACGTTTTTATATACAGTCACTAAATATTTGCACAAGTCTAGTGCAACCCAGGTTGGGACGCACCAGGCTTGCCGGTGCGATCATGCGTATTTGCACTAAACTCGCAAATTGCTAATAGCAGGAATGTTCCCTGCGCTTCGGCCTAACACTTGGGCTCATACTTTTTCGCGCTCGGGCTTCCTCCGGCATACAAGAGAAAGGGCGCCGGTTGGGATGAAGATGGTGCGTTATAGAGCCACATGAACCTCCAGGATACATGATTACGAGTTTCTTGCGTGAAGCCCAGTCGTTTTTTCGGCAAATGCTCGCTTTTTGAAAGAATGCAAATTTTTTCACTAAAAAGTGAAAATGTTGCTGGAGCGGCCATTCGTCAAAAAATCCAAGTATGCAAATGAACTGGATGTTCATTTACATATTTGGATGAGGGCGGTCGTTCGCCGCAAAACGCACTCCTTTCTGATTTTTCAGTAAAGCTGAGTATTTTTCGTAACAGCCTGCAGGGGATTTCGCTTTCAAGCAGAATTAACACCGCACTTAATAGTAGAATATGCCATCGAAGTTTCAACCTCGCACCTTATCTGGTAAGCGAAATAGCCAATTCGCTATAAATATCTTTGAAGCGTCCTAAGTCATGGCACAAGTGCAAATCGGGACTCAATTTAGGTATATAACTTCCCATGTGGGTGACAAATATGTTGACAAAATTTCAGCTGCTATTTTCCGGGAAGTTTTCGAGTTAGCACAGTACGAAGTTGCAAACTTTGACGTGATCATGCGCGCTACACAAGCGCGCGCGCGACAGCTGAATTTAAAATCTTTTTCTCGCAATTGCTCAGAGAATATCCCTGCAAGGTTTCAGCTTCGTACCTTTGTATCTTGCCTGGCTCGCGAAATCGTTTCCCTTCAAAAAATCTGCATATTTTTTTCGAGGGTCCGTACGCGGGGTCTTGGCGCGTATGAGCGAAAATTTTAAAACGGGTGGATGACACACAGGGTAGGGACCCAAAATTTCAGCCTCCCAGCTTTCCTGGTTGCAGAGATGAAAGTGGGTGACAAAGTTCACTCGCTTCTGAACACACACATACAGACGACTTCTCCACGATACGCGTTTTTGCTGGCTGGAGCAGCGCTATAGCGTTGCACAGCAAAAACGCATTATCACACCTAAAAGCCTGGTGCGTTCTAACCTGAGGTTTTTCTGAAAATATGCTCATTTTATCGTTCCAAGGAAAATTAGTCCTTTTGATTCACCCCTGCGTTTGTTGCTTTCACGCTACTTCAAAAGACACGCAGAGTAGCTGGTTTTTCCCAGTACCAAAATAATCCAAGCGCTGTCAACTTTCATTCAAGCATTTCACGAAAGAAGAAGGGAACTTGCTTCTTGAGTTACATTAATAGTCGAGTCCGTGTCTTTTCCAGGGTGAAGCCTTCGCCATCGGGTTTTGCTCCTGTTCAATTTGTGATTAAAGACAAGAAAGGCAGTCGTCGAACCGTATATAACTGCGAAATGGTCGCTGCCCAAGGCATTGTTGTTCGAACGTTGCGTGGCAATCCCGTAATGGAAGTACGACTTCCTGACAGTTCGCAGAATTCAATGGGCAAGATTTTGCATCCAGTTGGCTCTACGCTTTATAAAGTGTGTTTTTTTACAGAAAATGAAAATGCATTGTAGCAAGATTTTGTGCAGATATGTTTATGTATGTGTGCTGTGTCTTGTGTGTGTGTTTGTTTGTGTCTGCTTACTCGTGTACGTATACAGATGTGAATGTTTGTGCTTATGAAGGAAACTGAACTCAACAGTGCCTGTAACAATGAGCTGGAATTGTGTGAACCTTCCAGACCAAATTATTTCGGTCTTTTTTACCATAGACTTAATGTCCACAGTTTAACAAGTATTGTAATTTCTAAAAAGCGGCCCAAAGTTTACTTGATTTGTTGAGATACAGATACATTCTGTCAGCTGAATAGTAAGAAATTGACTTTTTGCCGAGGGTTGCGTGTGTTTCTGGTCACTGATCTCAGAAACAAGCTGTTGATTTAATGCCTCAAGCGCAATCAAGGTGCTCAATTCGTCATTTCGAGGATTTGATTCTTCGCATAAAATGGATTGGTAACCTGAATCCAGAATCCCGTTTGCTGCCCTATAGCTTCTTGTAAATTCTTGTTGAGGTTTTTAAAACACACTTCTTTATTTTACAGTTTTTATTAAGCCCATCGTACGAAATAATGGTGTGCAAATTTTTGATTGCTTTGGCCTGACCTGTTAAATTTAAGCTCGTGCACAGCCCCCTATTTCAAATTTAAAATGGAGTTAGGCTATAGTTCAAAGGCTCAAGGTCAAAACTTCAGCTTCGTAGGTGTTGTGGGCCTGAAAATCGAACTGTGCTCACAAACACATACAAACGTAACCCTCGGCAATAAACTCATAAAAATAATAATATGCAGCAACAAATGTGATTACGACAATTGCAGTGATACTGATAGTATTCTCTGCGATACTCTGAGCTTTGAGCGTCATTCCCAAATCCTCGAAAAATACTGCGAGTTATTTAGCAAAGATTTTCTTAGCGCAGTGTTCAGGAATGAATCAGTTTGGCAGTGGCCTGTTATGACAACACTTTTTGAAGCGTAAATTTCAATAAAATAATTTCATTGCAAAACTGGTCGACAAAATGTTCCGAGGATCCGCTGAATATTACCGCTAAAAGCAAATATTCCTGGAATTGTTTTCATGCTTCCAGGTAGAATATATGAAAACGCATTCATTTGGTCAAGAATATGCGATTTTGAAACTGGGTGAACCGTTCTTGAATGTTATAAACACACCAATCACCCATGTAAAATTTTTTTCTCTTAGCACAGCATCGTTTGTTTTTGTGCTTTTTTTTTTCATGTTTATGCAAATGTAAAAATATCTGGGCATGTAGGCATAAAATGAGCTTTTGCGTACGTCCTACGTCACGTTTTCGAGCACTCCGAATATGTTTGCAATCAAAGGCGATTTCGCTAGCCACTCGAGCTAGGAAGCTGAAACTTTACAAGGGTATTCTTTACCAGCATGCGTCTTAAATGTTTCAAATTCAACTTTAAAGCACGTTGTAAGATTTGATACTGTGGAGATGCATCAACAATAAAGGCCGATTATGCGTAGAATACCGTTTGAAGGGGAGAGTAAATGGGCAACGCTGGTAATTGTGGGCGAGTGCTTGCAGCGTTGGCCAGATATGTGTGAATCTTTTTGCTAATCGTTGTTACACAAAAACAGATTTTAGATTCTCGGTCCGCTTAGTGGTATACTGCGATATTTCTACTGCATAAACAGTGGCCATGCACTAGAATTTTTCAAGCTGAATAATGAGAAAATTGGTTGCCTTAGGCCATCATATTGCTCAGCCGCTGAATCCGTCATCATAAACTACAGGTTATTATTCAGAAAATTATTAATGAAAAATTATTAAAGCTGCGTAATGAAATTTGTCAGTAATTATACCGCAGTAAGCTAAGTAGTTTCAATTTGCACGGAGAAACAAAGAGTAGGTTTTGAAGTGATGGGCGGATTGAAGAAAATAAAAGTAAACTGGTGATATTTGGACAGAGAATACGATTTTAGTCGGACTGAAAGAGTGTTTAATGCGGCTGTAGCGAAATCCAACAAAATAAGATTTATCGGAGTCAGCTGTGAAATGCAGACTGAAAGACAAGCCTATGAATAAAATCAAAGGAGTTGATCCAGGAATAGACACAGTTTTCACTAATGCGGTCTAAGGGTGTGGTTTTGGTCAGACGTGTCAACTTGGTCATTGGGCTTTATTAATCTGCCCTTGTGTTTTTTGTATTTCTGTTTGATATGCCACTTAATAAGTGTAGTAGTAAGCCATGAGAGAGCATTTTCCGAATAGAAACATATACATATATATAAATTCTGGGATTATTATCTTTTGTCTCTCTCTCTCTCTCTCTATATATATATATATATATATATATATATGTATATATATAGAGAAAAGATAATAATCCCATATATACTGTAATGTTGCTAAAGAGCGTGGACTGCGATATAACCGTGTTTCATTCTGCGATCATGCATGACGCCACATTTCACATGCGCATATTATTTGGGATTATGTACGTAGCAAGCTTTCACTGCCCATAATTGAATTATTGTCATGTACTGACAGTTGAATTATTTTCCTGTTTCTTCCCTACGCCCGCAGTCAGTTTCAAAATGTGTGCTCTGTATTTATGGCCGGAGAAAAGCACGGTAGCAGCGCAAGGTCATCTCACCGTCCAGTTAAGCATTCCACGGTCCAAAACTAGTCGTCCGCAAATCGGCACTGCAACATGTTTGTTTTCGAATGCTTTTTTGCTTGTTTGCTACTGAAAAATCCCGAAAAGGCAGTGGTACTGACAGTCTAAGAGCAGCTGCTGGATGATTGGTAAAACCATCGGAATCCGGCCATAATTCTTTACCTCCTTACGGATCGAATGTGGACAGTTAGTTCTTGTATATTAGAAACCAATCATTGTAAAGTATATGGTACGCAGTGGTGCATAGTGCAGTTTTGGCTTGTTTTACGGAGGAGGAAGCAAAATCGTACCTGCGAAACTCGCTGTGGCGTGGGCCTTAGGAAGTTGATTTTACTTTCCTGGCTGCGTGCAGTTCTAGAATTTCAGTCTTCTGGTCTTCGTATCCGGAGTTGCATTAAACGAAACGGGCGGACAAACGCGCGCGTTTGTGCTCATATAGCCGCATCAAACCATACTACTGCACGTTTTTTTGGCTTATACTAAAACACATGAAAAGGAGGGGTTTGATAAATACTCGTGAAACGGTTTCGTAAAACAAACTTTTAACTCACTTCACGTTGATAAAAAGTTTTTACACATTTGTCATCTGGGAACATCAGTTTTAGTTTGAAAGGCAGTGTTATTTGTGTGCTGAAATAGCTTAGGAAAAAGGCAGTGATCGCAAAAAGATGAAGACAAGTAATTTGTAAACTCCAGGTTTTCACCGGATCTCTAATTTAGCGGTTTAGGACCTTCAAATATGCATTCGTTAACCAATGGAGACGAATTTTTGAACTTTCTCCACTATCAGCCCAAACTTACAGGATCCTGTTCAGTCTGTTTCACTCTCAGCTTATGGTCCAACCCACAATCCTCGCAGCTCACTATAATGTCTCGCCTCATATTTTACCAGTATGAGTAGTATGTCTTTATTAAATAACAAAAGCCCAGTATGATCTAATATCGGCAGCTGCCCATCTATATAACTCGATTCAAAAACCACATCATAAAACTGAGATTTTGGAAGTAGTTTCCAGTCGTGAAGAGAAGTGGTCACTGAAGTGACCTTCAAATTCGGCTGTTTTTATGAACGAAAATATCAAGTGAATGATCGCTTGATATTTTCGAACTTGATATTTGAGAACTTATTTACCGAGTGGTTAATTACCTTCCGAGTTTCATGATGTCTGTGCCTATTATTTCAAGTCGTAGTTAAAACTGACTCCGTAATTTTAGACAGGATGCACATTGGGATTTGAGGCCTTAATTTACAAAAAGAAATGAGTTACAAACTTCACTGAGTTCTGACGTGTGACCTACTCCCCAGATCCATGCTAACATTATAACTCAGAGCAGTCAACTGGATTGGTATTTTGTTTATTTAAAAATACTGTTTAAAGGCAGTAATGCGATAAAATAGCCATGCTGATGTACTGACATCACCTTCTGTTTATTCGCAGAAGCCGTCCCAAATCTGTTACTAATACACTATAAGTTTAGTGGCGAAGCAACAAGCGAGCAAGAACGGGCAGCAATTTTGGGCACGAGTATACTGTTTCTGATAGTCACTGTTCATCCGGAATATAGCGCTATGCTACAGAGGACAATGCGATAAGTTGTTGGCTGTATGGTTTTGTACCTCTTTACCGGCTACGTGCAGAATGTTTCAGATGAGTGTCCGGGCACAGGACACCACTCCCTTTCATGCATTTACCAAATTTAAGTGACAACCCATCCATGAATTTGGATCTGAAATCATAAGTTCTCTAAACTTCTCTTACAGTCTACTTGAGACCCACTGCCCAATCTGAAATTGACCATTAGGTTTATGAGTTAGGCCCGCTACGAGTGATAAAAACCATGGTACGCTGGAATTCCTTATAATCTGTTCACTGTGGGGGATCAGACAGTTAGGAGGCCTTTCAGATCCACCTTTGATTCATTTGTGTGGACAGCTGCTGAACTTGTTGCATATCACTGGCTCTACAGATTAGGTTTCCTGGAGCAGCTGATTGTGACTAGTAAATAATAGCGGTTTGTCATAATTTATAACGGATGTAGATTCCCACATCTTCGGTTAGTTGGTCGAAGTTTCTTTTGCTTGCAGTTGTGTTTCTTTTGTTCTTGTTCTCTCTTGTTCTTGCATTGTCATTCTTTTATTTTGTTTTTCGTCGAATGTACAAAGACTTTATGCCTTTTTGCATATTTGCAAATTGCAAAAACTCATATTGGCAAGAGGTTGTATGTGTGTGTGTTTTTGTGTTAGCACTTTTTGTCACCCACTTTCAACTCGAGAACCAGAAAAGCTAGAAGGCTGGAGTTTTGGGAGTATGTGCCCATACCGTGCGCAATCCTCGCGTTTTAATATCATCCGCCGCGGACGCCTGAGTGTCGCGTACGGACGCTTTGAAAAAATATGCAAATTTTTTGGCGGAGAAGCGATTTCGGGAACCAGGCAAGGTAAGGGATGAAAGTTTGCAGAGATATCTCCTGTACATGTATTAGCTAAAGATTTCAAATTCAGTCGCAGGTATGCATGGTACTCACGTAAGGGCGTATGAAAGTTTTGACGGGAAAATTGATAACTGGGGAACCAGGAAAGCTAGAAAGCTGAAATTTTGGGGGAATTCCTCCGTCCAAACACAATTTAAATGTTTCAAATTCAGCGTTCAGATATGCGTGGTACTCACGTAACGGCGTACGAAAGTTTCTGCGAGAAAACTGCTAACTCGGTAAGCAAAAAAGCTGGAAGGCTGAAATTTAGGGGAATGTTCTCTGTCCAAATACAACTGAAACATTTCAAATTAGGCCTTCAGGTATGCATGATTCTCACGTATGGGCACCTAAAAGTTTTGGAGGGAAAATTGCTCACTGAATAAAATTACTCACGGTTACTTTCAAACAAAGACCGTCAAGTGGAAGTCGTTCATTTATTTTATGCAAAATTTATGGTGGTTTACGCTAATGAGCGCAAAGGTAGGTGTAAAGTAATAACCATTCATGCAGTTAGTGAACTGAGTATTTCAAGTCTGTTACAAAAACTCATGATCGCACGGCAAGCCTGATGCGTTCTAACCTGAGTTTTGATTTGTTGTCGTTTCATCATTGTACACGTTGGCGCTATTGATGCAGCTAGCAAAACTTCAAAATTGTTGAAACCGAGATTGTATCGCTTATTGGTCAGCGCAGTTGTAGTGTTTGTGTGAGTTTTTTTGTTTTTGTTTTTTTTTTTGGCTTTTTATCTTTGTTTCGTCAGAAGGAAATGTAAAGAATTCACATTCTTCCAGTTGCTTGTGTAATTCTTCAGCTCACCTTCTACCAGCCAGTCAATCCGCGCCCCTCTGCGAGAGGGCTTTTGCCAATTCGAAGTTGTCCTTTATGTACGCTTGTTCCCTAGTTTTAGGCATCCTTTCGATTTCTGCTAATATTCTGAAAACCACACAGCTTATAAATGCAGCTGATATCATACATTCTCATGATTATTTCTCTAAGTGTTAGAGTTTGTTCATATGTCTCATTTCTGTGCGGGGCTTCGTATTTCTTTGGGTGAATGCTCCTAAACATATATGTCTTTCTACTTTGTCACAACTTGGCCTATCTGTTCTGAAACAGTATGCAGCCTTATTGCAGTAAAGTTGAAATAGCACCCTGTTTGATACAATTATGTTGGTATGCAACGTCAACTCGTAAGACCGTAGTCTTGACGTTAGTTGCACAAGAACGCAAGCGGAAGTGAAAATTGGTTCTGTGTTCTGACTCTAGAAAAGGGAGCGATCTCACGAATCCCAGCTTTTGCAGTCCTGAAGCTGCAGCAAGCAGACATTCACACTGCAACAAATAGCTTCATGACGATAGCAGAAATGTGGTTTCTAAGAAAAAAAGCAGGTACAAAGTAGCGCAAAATATTGCTGTATTATGAATGCAAAACAACTCAAAGAAAGTTCGAAAAAAAAGATTGAAAAGCAGAACGATCGAGATGTGACTTGCATTGTGGAAGATACTACTTTAGCAGCACTATACACGCTGTACATGTTTTCCTGTATGCAGCCAAAAGTAAACGTTGGAAGTCAAGTTTTTTTTTTTTTTTAATTTTATAAACTCCCTTAAAAACTGATGTTGGTGTAGTCTCCCAATTTCCACTTTTCCGTGACATTATGGTTCATTGGCTGATTTCGATGGCAAATCGCATTCACTCCTCCTTTTGGAAACCCTAAGAAGATTCCCCCTCCCCCCGCCGCCTCCCTAAAAATTGGCAGTAAATTAATATTTTTTCACCTAGCTGAATATTCTATGGAAAAATGATTCATAATACAACAGCAGTTGAAGACAATTACAAAAACGCATAAAATGTGCAATAGAAAGGATAATTTGAAATGCAAAAGTAGTAACAGATTTAAATTAGTTGTTGAAGTTAGCTATTTTATAAATTTAACATGGCAAGAAGTGCTCTCCATACAATGATTTGTCTTCGCAAATATTATCTTTACATTCGTTTCAGTCCACAACCCCACTGAGAGGAATGAAAGGCGAAAAGATTTCATACTGCTAAATCTTCTATGACCTCGCTCGAGATGTTATTTACCAAGCTGGATTATCAAAGTGTTATTTTAGCATCAACGGTAATCAGCCAAATCGTTTTTAAAAGTCAAGACACAGAGCAAGTGCAAGTCAATTTCTTTTTTGCATATGGCAAGGGATTTTCTCCAGAAATTTCAGCTTCGAGATCTTATACTTCTGGAGCTGAAAATGAAATTTAGTTTGCGAATCACTTGCCCCACCGACTGCAACCATGCGCACATTCATCACAATGATTTCCAATAAATACGACTTTGAGCCATGCTCAGAAAATTTCAGCACCCTGCTGCTTTGGTAACGAAATTTCACGTAGTCGTACCTGAAGGAGAAACGTAAACGTTCCTTTAAGTGCCCCTGCCTAAACTCAGTCTTGGGCCAAGGTCGGAAAGTTTCAGAAATCTAGTTGCTTTGGATTGCAGAGTTACATCAAACTGCATGGTGTTTGTAAGCGAGGAATAAAATAAAGATTGTTATGCGTTTTTGCCTACATGCAAATTGCAAAAACGCTTATTGAGACGACCCCGTCTGTGTCTGTATGTATGTATGTGTGTGTGCGTGTGTGTGTGAGTGTGTGCGTGTGTGTGCGTGTATGTTTGTGTGTGTGTGTGTTCGTTTGTCCGGGTATTTCAACTCGGCAACCAAGCAAGTTCCAGCGCCGAGATTTTGCTAATGGGTATTCCGGCTAACTACCACCCAGAACTGCGGTACCACCCTTCACGCACGTCTGGGTCCCCGGTACGAGAGAGAGAGAAAGTTATGGCGGGAAAATTGATAACCCAGGAACGATAAAAGATAGAAAGCTGAAATTTTGAGATTATGTTCCCCGTCCAAATATAACTCAAAGATTTTAAATTCAGCCCCTAGGTGCGCATGGTTCCCGCGTACGGCCCCGTGAGATTTTTCGGCGGGAAAATGGCCAACTCGGGAGCTAGCAAAGCTGGGAAGCTGAAATTTTCAGGGAATGTTTTCAGCCCACGTACTACTTAAAATTATCAAATTCAGCCTCCAGGTGTGCGTGGTTACCGCGTACGGCCCCGTGAGATTTTTTCGGCGGGAAAATGGCTAACTCAAGAACTAGCAGAGCTGGGAGGCTGAAATTTTCAAGCATAAATACAACATAAACCTATCAAATTCAGCCCCAGTCGTACGCGCCGGGGAGAAGGGAGGAGGAGAGGGAGGGG
>UYRT01077854.1:20746-39330 GCA_900617915.1 Gongylonema pulchrum
CAAAGAAGGACCGCCATGGATATCACCCCGACATAAAGCATTTATTCCCAATCTTACCCCATTTCAAGCGAACATTAAATTTACTCTGTGGAATAATTCAAAAAATTTACAGTGCAACAAAGCACTAACAACCGGTAGCAGAAAAGTGGCACAACATCGGCGGCTTAGCACGCTCCATGCGTGTTTAAGCTGCTCTGAGTACGCTGTGCATGCTGATCAGAGGAGCTAAATGAATACGGCTTACAGCAAGTGGAGCTTTTTTGCACTGATAAGGGAAATTCTACAGCGATTACCCGATCAATTAAGTCTTTTCGGCAATCAACAATAAATATACAGCGGTTTCAGATAGGGACCGTGGGGTTTCAGACGGGGATAGGTAACAGGGGTGTTAGCGCTAATATATGTTGTGTCTGTGTATTTGGTTATCATGCTATTTTTTGCTGCTCCCATGTGTTAGTACGCGTGAAGAAATACAATATGCTATTTACTTCGTTGGTGATTTACTGGTGGTTCAATAAACCAAATTTGAAATTCTTGCCATTATTAATCGGACTGTCGTGTAAAGACCTCTGGGTTGTATCTTTGTTGTTCTCAAAACGAACTGGTAGTAAAAGTATTTGTTGGGTTTGATTTCGAAAATAAAATACATAATTGTGCAACGCGAACTTGTTTTAAAATAGAAGCGCTATCGCAACACAGTATCTGCTGCAAAATCACAGTTCGAAATTTTTACTCAAGAGGGACTGCAAAATGGAGGAAACAAAAAGCCATCTTTCGTTTGCACTACTGGGGCGCTAAAATCACAGGAAGAAAAAAATACAAAAACAAAAAAGTCAACGGTGAACAACAAAGAGTGGGCAGAATGACGGACAATTTGGCCAACATGTGCGAAAGAAAGCATTGAAACCAACCTGGAATGTCAAATTATGTTCAAAAACAAAAAAAAGGACTTGAATACACGTCTGAAAGCCAGTACCCCAGTAAAATAAAAACATCAGAACGTTGTTCTGGTACGAATGAGTGCGATTTTAGACATTCCACAATCCGAATGGATCACCAGACAAAAAAAAAAGTTTCTTAAGATATCGAAGTTCGAATGGACGGATCCCGGAACCGCACCAATAAGTAACTCTCAAACGCGAACTGCATGATGTATATAAAAATTTAAGATACAACTACTTTTGAAAAAGACCGGCAAAAAGAAGCATCTGCTTCTCTTCTACCCAATGCGGAAGAACAAGTTTGACTTTGTGGAACTCGAAGACTTCTCAGTCAGATTCAACATCAGTCTTGGCGGAGAGCTACGCGCGCAGAAATCTAATCCGGACCAGAGCGGCAGGAGGGGACCTTCGATCCTCGAAAAAAAAAAAGATGGGAATGAAATCTAAAAAAGGCGAAGGGGAAGGAATCCATAGTGGTGCTATTGAAACGGAATGCAAAATCACCCAGGAGGCAGCCTGCCCTCCCTCCACACACCCTCGTCATCTCCGCTTTCCATCGGACCGGCCATAGCAGTAACGACGGAGGCAGCTTGCTTGCACAGATAGGATGGCAGCTGTGAGTATACACATACACACATTCCGAGTGGAAAATGATTGCTGGATTTGAAGGGACATTTTGACCTTGGTGCCTTTTGGGATTGCGCATATAGCGAGTGCATCGTGCAGCGCCACGCATTCAGCTGTACCGCCATGAAACATTCGCACATCCAATTTCTGCCAAAAGCATCGCACTTTCATTTCGACGTTTCCTGTTCTTTGCTCGCTTCTCTCCCCACCGCAGTGCCTTTCCGAAATCATATTGTCTGTCCACGTGACTGCCAGCCAAAGTGATACCGTTCGGACAGGGACGACATCCCATTCTTACTTTTTCCCGCATTAGGTAATGGCACGCGGTAGTTTTCTAGCATTGGATCCGCCATTTTTATGCGTTCTTGCACATACGCGAATGCAAGAAGCTGTGTGTGTGTCTGTGTCTGTGTCTGTGTGTCTGTGTTTGCTTATTCTCACTTTTTGTCACCCACTCTCAACTCGAAAAGCAGAAAAGCTAGAAAGCTGGAACTTCAGAGGTATGTGCTCACAACATGTGCGACCCTTCCGTTTCAAAATCACCAACCGCACGCACTTGAATCCCACGTACGAATGCTTGAAAAAATACGTAAGTTTTTTGGCAAGAAAGCGATCTGGAGAAATAGATAAGACAGAGAGCTAGAACTCTGCAACAATATTCTCTGTGCATGTTTGAGCTAAAGATTTCAAATTCAGCCCCTAGTTATCCGTAGTCCTCACGTAGGGACACGTGAAAGCTTTTGGCGGGAAAAGCGCTAACCAGGGAACCGGAAAAGCTAGGAAGCTGAATTTTTAGCGAAATTCCAAGTACTATGTAGTTGCACAATTAACTTCCTGGATTTCGAGGACCAGTATGTCACAAATTTTAACTACTGAGATTCTAAGCGATCTTATTACAGCACGAAATACTCCAAAAACGCATGATCGCACGCGCCCGCCTGGTGTGCTTAGCCAATGATTTTTAGCAAGTTCTTTCTCAACGGACGGTACCAGCGTCTTTCAGTACGACAGAACTTGCTTGTCGCTCCCTCTGCTGCATCTGTTTGGCTGGCCAATGTGATGGCATAAAGGCTTCACACAGGAATCGAGTTTCTGCTTGCTACTAGTCCCGTATACGGGCATTGTCAGTGGACCACTATGGACAAGCTTCTTTTATGCATTTTGTTTAGAAGGTGTTTTTTGTGGATGTTAAATTTGAAGCAGCATAAATGCACATTTTGTTGAGATTTGGTAATAGCATAGAATTCAAAACAGCTGCATGCTGTGACTGGAAGCCAAAATTGTTCGTGTTTGTACCAAAGGTTTAGGGCAATCTGAAAATTGTTTTATGCTTCTGGACGCGGAAAACATGCTTCGAAATTCGTGCTTTTCAGGATGCTCGATTGCAGAAAGAAATAGCGACACGCACTAGGGCAGTCGAAGCAATCATGCGTTTCGTGCAGTTTCCGCCGAGCGGGCAGATGCGCTTTATTCAGTGCCTTACAATTTGGCACGTGCAAAAACACGTAGGATGAATTTATGGTTTTGTACATGAACAAAAAAACGTCTTCCAATAATCTTTGCCTTATGTTTTATCTAGTTCTCGAATTAAAAATTCCCTATGTAAAGTTTCGTAAAATTTCAACCTAAACTGAAAGTTGAATTTAAAATTGCAAGTTTATGCATTTTCAAGAAGCATCATAATTAATTTTCAGCTTTCGCATCAAGACTCCCGCTTGTTCGTAAATAGGACTTAGGCTAAGTGGAGGCTGAATTCAAATTTTTAGGAACATACACGGGCTTGGAATATTCCTTAAAACTCCAGCCCCCTAATCTTCGTGGTTCTCGAGTCAATAATTTTGACGTCAAAACTTTCATGTGAGAATACGTAAGACCCAGGCGTGCGTGAAGGCTGAATTTAAATTTGCGGTGCCAAACGTAGCGGAGAACACTCCCATAAAATCCAAGTTTTCTAGCTATTCTGGTTCTTGAGTCAGTGGTTTTGGCGCTAAAGCTTTCACTTGACTGTACGTGAGACCTCGGCGTATGTGAAGGCTGGTTTTAAATTTGCTTGGTCATACTTGGGCAGGAAACATTCGTCTAAAATTCCAGTTTTCTAGCTTTTGTGGCTCCCGAATTATTAACATTGCTCCAAAATCCTTACGCTATCGTGTGTGAGAACTAGTGAGGGTTGAACTTAAACTTACGGAGTCATACATGGGCAGGGAATATTCTTCTAAAATTGCCCGTCCCTAGTTCTTGTGATTCCTGAATTGAAAAGGGGAGGGGAGGCGGAGGGGGCAAAATGCTTTTGGACACACGCGCACACATAAATATATACACACATAGACAACCTCTAGCCAATCTGCGTTTTTTTTACATCTATGCAATGTAAAAACGTATTTTGTCGAGAGGTTGCCTGTGTGTGTCTGTGTGTATGTATGTGTGTCTGTATGTGCGTCTGTAACGAGTTTTTATCTCGAGATTCACAAAAGCTACAAGGCTGAAACTTTGGTAGATTAATCTACACATAAGTGCAAGCCTCAAGCCTCAAAAAGGGGCACCAACGTCTGCGCGGTTCTCACGTACGAGCACGTGAAAGTTTTTTTGGCGGGGAAGCATTTTCGGGAACGGCGCAAGTTAAGAGGCTGGAACATCACAGAGGTGTTCATTGGCCACGTCTAATCCAGAGATTTCAAATTCAGCCTTCACGCATCTTTACGTCTCACGTATGCACATGTCAAAGTTTAAACTGGCATCGGATCAACTTCATATTTAGACTGACCAAGAAGTTGTAGGGGGCCTGCAATGTTGCAACATTACCTATCGCTCACAGTTGTGCCCGTGAAAGTAAAGTGAGCTTTCCAGTCCCTCTGCATCTCATGTACGGACACGTGGAAAATTCACGCAGGCACTTTTGTAATTTCAGAATTGAAGTAGCTAGAGGAATGGAACTTTCCGAGCGTAAATGACGGCGCCGTTTGACCAGATGGACGCATAAATGACTTTCATGTTTCTTTCATGTCCCACGTACGTCTCACGTACACACATGTGAAATTTGACGTAACTTCGCAACCAAAACAGCTAGAGCGCTGAAATTTTCTGAGCATGACCCAGGACCCCGTTTGAGCGAGCGCACGCGAAGACAGTATTCATGTTGCCACTCTCGTATGAACACGTGAACCGGAGCAGCGGGGGTGCTGAATTTTTTGGGCGTGGATTTGGAGTCATCGTAATAATTTCTAACAGTCGTGATGGCCACTCTTAATTCTCTTATTAGAAGCATCTGTCGGAAAAAACATTGCCCTTAGCGACAAAAACCTGCAACGATGGGAAGGGAGGGGACAGAAACTGTGCAAAAAACGCATCTCAGCACCGGCAGTCGGTGCGCTGTCGACTAAGTTGCATTTGCATAAATACGTAGGGGCACATAAAACTGGACATTCAGATGAGCAACGCCATTTATACTTGACTGGCATTGCTTCGTTTCTGGAAATAGCTTCAAGAAAAAAAAAAAAAAATGTTAAAGAAAAACTAGAACCCAGCAGTGTTAAGCGAATGGCAGTATCGACGAATGCAGAGGAGTTCTTTTCGTTGTGTTTCCGTTCCAAGTGCACAAATGCGCCTAGCTAGGCCAGTATTTTGCTGGCGCAGCATAGGGCATTAACGCACCACTGATCGATATCCATCTCTGAAAAATTTCGACGTGAGAAAAAAAAAAGAACGGGATCAGTAATAAAATCATGCTCAACGATGGAGGGTTAAGAAATGTGGTCACTGATGAAAGCGGGTTAAAAGACACTGATTGTACAAAGAAATTGGAAGCACCAAGGCTTGTTCTGGATATTTCTCTATGACCATAATCCGATAATTTCCTTCAGCAATTAACCACCACATCATTGCCATGCCCTATTTTCTTTGCCTTTGTTACAGCTGACAGTGCTTTCACTCTGCTCGCTTTTGAACTAGTTAGATTGTTGCAACTTCCTCCCACGCAGTTATTCGAGCGATCCCTTCAATTTTTTTGTCATCCTGGTGTTTGTTTAACGATGCGTAAGTACCATTTAGCTACCCGCTTCGTCCACTTGTTGTCTCTTGTTGCATTAACTAGTGCATTGCCTTAGTAAATTCCATTAGGTCAGGACGAATGCAACGAGGGAAAATCGCACTGGAAGTATTGTGCAATTTAATAACGCCTGCCGCGCATCGTTCTCCTGCTTGGTGGGTCCTGCTAACGTTCTTAAGCAAATATGATCTGCATTTCCCTCACTCGTGCAGTGGAAGAAGAAGTGAAAAGTGATACTTTTACAAGTGTATGATTTTAGTGTGGGTATTTTGATAGCAGTGGAGGAGAGGAAAATTAAGCAAAAGGAAAGGGGCAGAAAGAACTGAACATCCTAAAAAGGCTTAACGCTTTTCCCGCTGCTGCTTTAGTGCTTCATCGAGCAGTTCCGGCCAGCATGGTAAAGTTTTAATTACTGCGTAAGTGTCTAATTAAGTTACAATATCTCGCCCTGCCATGATGTCCTGGGGGAAGCAATGCGAAAACTACCTGATTATTGTTCAAGGCAGCAAATATGTCCCTTGCTTCACAAATTCAGCTTTATTCATCGGAGGTAAGTCTGAGCTTGTGGCGCCTCTAATGGTCACGTCTTGTCCTGGAAATAGAGTGCTCTCGTGTAATAGCGTGCATTTAACCCAATAACTTTTTATGTGCCCAACATTATCACCACATCAGATTCAACTCCGAACCGCCACACCTGTGCGTATCGAAAAACAAGTTCTGGAAAACTCGCAAAAATATTTTTCGGGTTTTTCTATGCAAAAACATGGTTCATATTGCCGAATGCGTGAGAAAAAATGCTGCAGCAGACCAAAATAATGCCAGACCCAGGCTGCAACGCACCAGCCTTGCCGGTGCGATCTTGTAAACTTGCAGATAGCCAGCAGGAGGGATGGTTCCTGCGCTATAGTTTAACACTTGAACTCATCATTGGCTGCGTTTTGGCGCCTTTCCGCATGCAGGGGAAAGGGCGTCGGCTGCAATGAAGGTTTGCATTATGGGGCCACATGGATCTCCAGCTTGCATGATTGTCAGTTTTTATGTGTTTTTTGCAGCTATGCAATGCAGAAAATGCATACTGACGAGGGGTTGTCTGTGTGTGCGTTTGTCATGGCTTCTCATCTCAAGACCTACAAAAGCTACAAGGCTGAAAATTTGGGAACTTAATCTACGTGCACGTTTGGGCTCCAATCCCCAAAATGTGCGCTCTTACCCGCGTGGTACCCACGCACGGGCCCGTCAAAATTTTTTTCGGGTAAGTCGCTAACTCGCGAATCAGAAAAGCTAGAAAGCTGAAGTTTTAAGGGGATGTTACCCGTCCACGTAAGTCTCTTAAAAGTCCAAAGCCTGCCCTGGGTTATGCGTAGTACCCAGATAGGGAGCCGCCAAAATTTTTTTCGGGTAAGTCCCTAACTCGAGAAGTTAAAAAGCTAAAAGACTGTAATTCTGAGAGGATATTCCCCGCCCGCCTAAGTCTAATTGAGCTCACAAACCCAACCTTCGTGTATGCGTGGTACCCACATGCGAACCCACCAAGATTTTTTCCGGGTAAGTTGCTAACTCGGGAGCCTGAGAAGCTAGAAGAGATGTTTCCTGGCAGTCCTGGCGGCCAGTCTGAAATTCTTTTAGCTAGAAGCATCTGCCGGAAAAGCCAGTGCAGTTAACGAAAAAAATATGCGGGGAGCTATGCAAAAAACGTATCTTCGCACGAGCAGCCCATGCGTTGGCCAATTATTGCACATATGCAAATGCAAAAACGTATATTGTGACGACCCCGGTGTGTCTGTCTGTCCAGGTGTTTCAACTCGGCAACCAAGCAAGCTCCGGCGCCAGAATTTGCCAGTGGGTTCCCCGGCCAAGTGCCGCCCCGGGACTACAGTACCAATCCCCTCGCACGTCAAGGCTCCGCGTACGAGCGCGTGAAAGTTTTAGCGGAAAAATCGCTAAGTCGAGAATCAGGAAAGCTGGGAGGCTGAAATTTTAGAAGGATATTCCCAGCCCATGTACAACCTAATATTTTAAAATTCAGCCCCCAGATGTGCGTGCTTGTAACATACGGTGGAAGTTTTTGGCGAGAAAATTGCTAGCTCGAGAACCAGAAAAGAGAGAAAGCTGAAATTTTGAGGGGTGTTCCCTGACCAAGTACTATGTGGTTGCACAATTAATTTTTTGAACTTCGAGGACCAGTATGCCATAAATTTTAGCTACTGAGATTTCAAGCTATCTTACAACAGCACGAAATACTGCAAAAACGGATGATTGCATGAACCCGCCCGATGCGCATCATCAATCATTTCCATAAAGCTCGGTTTTTTTTTCCTGTGAATGCTCGTTCATTGAAACATAGGCTGGAACGCACCAGGCTTGCTGGTGCGATCATGCATTTGTGCACCAAACTTAAATTGGTTAACTGCATGAATGGTTGTTGCATCACACCTATGTTGTTTGCTCAATACCGTGAATTATCACAAATTTTGCATAAACGAAAATAGCAATTTTCGTTTAGCGGTCGTTTTTTGAAAATGACCCAGCTGTTCAACGAGAAATTTTCCTGTCAAGACATTTAAATGCCCGTACACGAGGGCCACGCGTCCCAGGAGGCTTAATTTGAAACCTTTAAGTTGTATTTGGACGAGTTCTAAAAACTTCAGGTTCGCAGTTTCTCTAATTCCCGAGAATTAACGACTTCCCCGCCAAAACTTTCACGAGGCCGTACATGAACTAGGGACTGAGTTTGAAATCTCTGGCTTGTACGTTGGCTAGTGACATTCCTTTAAAATTTCAGTCTCTCAGCTGTCCTGGCTCCCTCCCCCAGATTTCCTGGCTGCCGAGTTGAAAGTAGCTACAATGTTCACTCGCTTCCGAACACACACGGATGACTTCTTGACAATATGCATTTTTGCTCGCGGCAGCAGCGCTACACAAAAACGCATAGCGATAACTGAATAATCCGGTTTGCAAGCTCCGGAACCCATGAAGCTTTATTAATACCATTAGTACCGACTTCTCATTCGATGCTTCTCAAAAACTAGTGCAGGATTCTTCTGAGCACGACGAGAGCACTGCAGCCGAACACTGATTTGCGCCTGTGTCCTGTTCTACAACAATAGAAGCCAGAAAAACTATTCACTTCAACCACTGCTGTCAGTTTTGGTGGTATGGCATCCGCTCCTACCTTGTGAGTTTCAGAAATTCGATGTTGGAGAATGTCAAAAGGCTTTAACGCATCCATCACGTTTAGTCAATGAGGCGGACAATATGAACAGGAACAAAGGACTGTTCGCAACAATAATACGAGTCACTGAAAAAAAAAAAAATTAGACACCCATAAGAAACCCCAAGAGACATCAGACTCCCTTTTGCGCCACACATAACTGGGATGATTTCAAAAAATGCAGTCATATCAAGAAAAAACCCCGACTTACGAAAAGTCTCATGGCCGCCCACTAATTACTCACAAAACTGGAGAAGCCAGACTTCTGACGAAAATATCTCAAATATTAGTATTCTACCTGCCCGATACGCACTGCCCTAGCAGCTTTCGCTTTTATTTTGTTCCAGTATCTCATTTGTAACTTCTGCTCCAATTCTGAATAGTTCCGGACAGGCTTATCTAGTCTTAAAACAGCTTAGTATTTTCTACCTAAACTTAGAGTCGTTACATGGCAAAAAATTCGGCCCATCAGCCAACTCCCCGTCCCTGCGGTCAAGTTTTCTCCCTTAAATAACCTCTGTTCACTTTTGCTCAAATTTTTTACTCTTTTACTTCATTTTTTTGCTTGGCTGAATTTCCCGCATTTTTTATCTCATGCGACAATCTGACATCCCACTCACTTCAGTATAACAAAATGAAAGCAATCGCCCCATCGCCATCACCCCGTTCCTCAAGCAAATAACGCTAACTGACTCTCAAAACCTGCAAACCTGCCGTAAACAAACTAAAAATGCATATTTTCCTAAAAACATGAAAAACAATGAGGAAGGAAATAAAACCAACCAAAAGTTGCACTATTTACAAATGACATGAGCAGTTATACATGCGGAACGAAAAAAAAATCACAGATTTCCCGCACTTGGAGTGCAGTTGTATCACAGCAATATCGAATCCACATAGTCCATACGATTCCTACTAACAACAAAGTCTGCAGACACAAACTCCATTCCTCTATATGACCCGCCCCTAAGAATTTTCCGAGCTAGCTTAAAATTCGTTGCTGCTATACCCGGCACGGCTAATCCACTGTCCGAAAAATCCTGAAGTACTGCATATAGCCTATAACTTCAGAGGAAATGTTTCATCAAAATTAACGAAATATTTAAAAAAAAAAAAGAGAGAAACCCGAATTTAAAGGCCAATCCCGGTCCGTTGCAATTTTGATCGATGATAGTGCTTATGCAGAAATTGGCAGCAGCCCAGGAAGGCAAAGAAAAACATTTCACAACGGCCATGGAACAGAAGGTTGGTTGTTCGATTTGGTGTCCGATAAATTTTAATGTTTTTGCACAAAGCTTTTCAAGCATTCCTGATCAAAGCTTTTACTGTTGCAGACAGCTGATCACAGTGATAAGGAAAAGAGATTTGTGACAATTATTTGTTACATATTTCGACGATTGCCCAAAGCAGAAGATGCGCCTTGCAGCTGCTTCATCATATTTTGCAGCCCACCCATCCCACCCATTTGTTGCAATACACGCGGATCCATCATCTTGGCCATTTGCTGATTGAGTTTTTGCAGCTGCGATGGATTGATATTTTTCGTATTCATATCACCGTTCTGAAAATTCCTCATTTAAATTAAAGCGCTTCAGCGACTTGTGAGGGAACTTCCCGTCATTTCCGTAGCGGCGCTTTAACCAACAAAAGCAACCGTCTGCAGTTAAAGGCGGAAATGATTTTCAATTTTCAGTTAAAATGGCCGCTAATCTTTATAAAAAACAATTAAAGGTGAATTCAAGTTTGCATGTTTGATGCGCCAGCCGCAGCTTGCTTCTCTCTTTTGCGCTAAGAAGGCACCATAAACACTCATTCTTACAAATAAACATGAAAATCGTGCAGGAGTGCATGACGGCTGGTCAAGGTGAATATATTGGCTAAAACATGTCGCAGTTCCGACGAAGAAGGCATTAAAAACTAGATTACACTAAGGAGCGAAAAAAGTTTAGGAAAGCCGCAACTGACAGCAAACTGCTAGAAGAAAGCCATATCCAAGAAAGAATGGTCATTCTGGCGGATGCATATGACCTAAGGTTAAATAATTGGCCAGCACATCAACTACCTGCGCAAAGATGCGTTTTTTGCACTGTTACCCGCAGATTTTTTTTCGCTAATGGCACTAGCTAAAAGAATTGAGACTGACCACTTTGACTGTGAGAAAACGTTCCCTTAAAATTTCAGCTTCCCAGCATTTCAGGATCACGAGTTAGCAACCTACCCGCAAAAAATTTTTACGGGCCCGTACCACACCATCTGAGGGCTGGATTTGAACTCATTAAGTTCTATGTGGACGGGGGACATCCTCTTAAAATTCCAGCTTTCTTGGTTCCCAAATTAGCAGCTTGCCCGCCAAAAACGGGCCCAGGCGGGGAAACCACATGGGCAAGGGAATACATTTTGGGGATAGGGGTCCGTACACACGTGCAGATTGAGTTCCCAAAGTTTCAGCCTTGTGGCTCTTGCAGGTCTCGAGATGAAAAATTGGTACAGACGCAATACAGACCCAGACACATCTCTCGACAGTATGCGTTTTCGCATAGCATAGATGCAAAAAACGCATAAAAAAGAGGTTTACTGGTTCAATAAAAAAGTGAAATTACGAATTTCGAAAGCAACGGTTCAGTGATTGCTAATTACAAAAGGAACCAACTGACCCATCCAATTTTAAGCTGGAGGGAAAGGTAGGATTAGAAATGAGTTATTATTTTCTTTTTGATAATATTTCTACCAACAGGCCGGTTGTTAAACATAGGCAGAGCGACTTTAGGTTTAAATAAGTTGTCGAGTAACCTAAAAAACGGGTCCTTTATGCTATGCCACTATTCGTGGCTATGTTATCACAGATATGATTTCTACTTGTCGTGGAGTGCCCTGCGGCTGTCGTGTTGTCTTATACGTAATAAAGTCGCAAAAACTTCGATGCGACAGCCGTATGCCGTATCACTGTATGACAAACTTCTTAAAGGGAGTAAACTACTTGTATTACTAAAAACAGTTCGGCTCGGTCATTTTTTGCTGAAAATTGGAACAATTTTAGCATCATGTTTTTTCGGCAGCAGATTCTCTAAAAATTCATCAAATACAAAAGCGCTACTATTAGACCCGTTTTTGTCTGTCTTCCCGAACGCACTACTCTCGCTATAATCTCAAACAAGCAACTGTAAAATCAACCTTGAACAGACCCTTCATACTGCCCATTTTCTTAACCATATCAGCGAATTTCTTGTACTGCGTTAACAGCTCTTTAACTTCACTTGTTGCTGTCCCGCTACCGCGTGCCACGCGCTGAACTCGTCCCGGTTCCTTCGAGAATAAATCGTTTGCTTTCGGATGATCCAATTCTGTCAGAAATAAAAATTTTTAACACACGAAGTTTTATTTAGAAGTTGGTTTCTTCTTTTTTTTTTTTTTTTTTTAATAACGACTTTTCCGCATTTTAATAAAGTTGTGTTAGGCTAAAGAAATCATAAATGCAAAGAAATCGTAAATATACACAATATGAATGAGACTTAAAAAGTACTGAAAGTGTGCCAAGAGTTGCAAAACCCGGGTGCTTCTTTAACAGGAATATGCTTTTACACATGATTATTTCAAGAACTTGATATGCATAGGTTTGAATACTCAATCAGAATCTACCTGCATCCGACATGCTATCCATAATGGTCATCAGTTTCTTCAGCCGATACTGCGATTCCTGTTCGTTACCTTTAGACATAAAATCGGGTCCGAATCCGGGAATCATACTCTGAACAAAAAGAAAACATCCTAATTACATGGGATAAGAAAACGGCATTAGCGAACCCAATAGTTTGTAGTGACGAATGCAAACAATCAATTTCGCATAGGTTTTTAATTCAGGATGAAATATATGCACTGTCTACACGTAAATTCTCATCATCATCGTATTATCACCAATATTAACTTACCATAATTTGATTAAATGGACCCATCTTCATGATATTTTGGAACTGTTCGTACATATCGCGCAACGTGAACATTCCTGTAAGTAAAACTAAAATCAGTGGAGGGTTATGAGAGACGCCCTTGTACAACTCCTTCCCGCTCCGGTGATGACCGTCACAGAACTATCCTGAAGCAGAGGAAACTGCACCAGTATGAACCAAACGAAAACGGAGCTACAATGATGCAAACCAGCTAAAGAGGTGCAGATATTTGCTGAAACTACCAAGAAGAAGCAAAATCTGATTAACAACGCGCAAAAATTAGCACCGATTTTGCACAACAACAGGGTGAACACTGCGCGGAAAAAGTAAACATGTGTTGCCGTTTTGCGGTAAGCGGCGCATGCCACTGCTTTATGCTAATTCATTGAAAAAAATTAAAAAATTTTTCGTTGAATAAACAGGAACAAATGATCAAAACGGTCTGGAATATTGGGATAAGACTCTCGGAGTTACTGAGGTGCAGCCAGCAGACAAGCACAGATGAGTTAAGCCTACTTGTCCTAGACTATCTGCTCACAGCAGGCACTCAATTACACGTGTGATCAACATATGGAATCATGAAAATGATTAGTTTTTCTCTCTTAAACACCTCTCAATGAAAATGTATTGCCCACTACTTGTAAGGAAAGGAGCGGCGTGTTTCTGATACTGCTGAAATTTACTATCTCCGGCAAGCTGGTAGCAGAAACAAAACCTCGGTGCAAAAGTGCTGATGCAGTTAACACAGTGAAAACAAACAAGAGACTTGTCACGCATCTTTACATGTCGTCTCTTTGAACTATTCGTAAAAACAACCTTAGGATCTATTACAAAAGCACAGCTCACCATGTTTTAGCCGTTTTATAAGTTCTTCGTTATCTTCAATACCAATTTCATTCACTTTTTTCACGAGACCTTCAATGTCGCCCATTCCTAATAATTTTTGCACAAACGGTTTCACCTCGAAAGGCTCAAAATCATCGATGTGCTCGCCAGTACCAATAAATATTACGGGCGAATGCGTGGCCGCTACGCTGAAAATTTGTGAATAGTGTTGCAAAAAATCCGGCGCGAAACAATCGAGGAATCCACACGGAAAGCTTAGCAACCCTAACTAAGGGTGTTTGGCTGAATATTTTACATCATTGTCAGCTCACGGTAAGTAGTCATTTCTACTCCCCGCTGTTTCGCGGCTTCGTCCAACCAACATACGTTAAGTGCTATTCAAAAAAAATCGAAGCTGACAAAGAAATTCAAGTAGTAGATGATGGTAATAAAAACTAATAAAAACATACGCGGACAGCGCTCCACCACCTTTCGCGTGACTATCCAGTTTGGTGATAATAACTGAACCGACATCAACGGTTTCTTTAAAAGCACGAGCCTGTGCCTCACACGCCTGCCCAATCGATGCATCCATAACGAATACAATATTGCTTGGATTCTGAAAGCTAGATGTTATAAACTATTGAAAGTGAACAGCTGCGCCTTGCTGCAACGGAAAGAGAGTTCCATACACCCCGGAGAGACGTTAAAAGGATATGCGAAGAATGAAGTGGAAGAGAACAAATAATTAGAAGGGCAGATTGACAGTGGAAGTTTTATAAAATAATGTAAAATTTGGCTCGAGAAACGCAACATTTCGTCAAGACATTAAACTTAATTAACTAGATCTGGTGGTACTTGAGTAAAAGTGGGCCTAACACACAGGTAAAAAATGCCACAGTTAAAAAAACAGCGAGGGAAAAACAAAACGGCCGAGAAAAGGTTTCAAAAAATTACGAAGCACTGCTTCTTTTTGGCGAGGAACGTCAGGACGTCACTGCAGTTGTGCAGTCAAGTACTGTCAATTAATTGTTGTCCTCCGAAAACATAGTTTGAGACGCTGCACAGTGTAAATCTCTGTGATTATGAGAGCATAGAACCAACCACAGCATTTGCGACTTGAAGCATTTCCTCGAACAAAGAGGCTTCTTGCTTGTGGCGACCAGAAGTATCCACAATGATTATTTCGAAGCCGTCCTCTTTGAATTTGTCCACACCATTCGACGCAATAACTACCGGATCCATTTCGGTGTAGCTGAAAATTGAACTGAATGCATGTACGCGGCGAGATCAACTAAATTTAAATAGAACAAGGGAAGCCCAGTCAAAGTGCAGCAGGGAGAACGAAGACGCCAAAAATGAGTCTTTGGTCGCGTACGAATGAGTACCCCGTCCCTTATTAGCAATGCTAAACACTATTCTCCAGCACTGCTCACGAACCACCTGAGACTGCTTCAGACTGCTCTTCCTGCCATACGTTCTGCGATGCAGCGTCCCAGCAACATTTGCAGAGTCAAAAGTTGAACTTATTTTTTAAGTACTTCCATTAAACGATTCCGTTCTGTAAAGCGGGCAAAAGATAGCGAGCAGGAGAAGCAAGGAGCAATCCAGAAACGTGCAGCAATTTGACCCGTGATCTGTCCCACCCTTTGTGATGAGTATTTAAGCTTGTGAATTTGTTGTAAGATTCAGTGTGTACGTTCAGTATCGTCATCGACTGCGTCTTCCGTGTCTCGTCGTGTATCCCCTCAGCGTTCAACGTTACCTTCCCGTGTCGTCAGTACTCAGGATCGTGGGTATTCAGTGTGCCCTACTTTTCGCGTCGAGAGGTCCAGTCCAGCAGTGTGGTGCTGCAATCCAGTTATCGGCACCTTGTCCGCAGCGGTTGTCGCTGCAAGCATCCAATTCAGTTTCCATCGCCCCAACGAATCACTTGTAATCTAGTATTCGTGTTGATAAAGTTTGTTTGTTGACTCCAATCTGTCCACTACGCGCCACAGTACAACAGCATTCATCCAGCCCTCGTCGTATCTTCATCGTCATCGTCGTAACATCGTTCCTCGTTGTCTGCACAACAGTTCTGTTGCCGTGCAAACATAAGCTATCCGAGCTTCCTCTGCTCAACCGATGCCCGATATTTTGCGAGTGCAAGTGGCATTGCACAACTTCCACAATGACTCACACTCTTTCAGCTCTCCGTTCAGTGTAGTACGCCCATGTCAAGCAGAAGCACTGACAATCGCCGCAAAAAAGTAATAAAAGCAATGGCTAAAGCTCCCAGAGCATTTTGTTCTAGGCACCTGATGACTAGACTGCAGTGGGATGAGCCAGAGAATTTAAAGAAACCCTGCGTTGTTGCAATCTTTCCGGCTGAACGCAGTGCATTTTTTGACTGGCTGAGCTTAATTTATTTGCCACCAACTTTTTAAAGAGTGTCTGATACTTCTTCACACGCCTAATCGAGAAGAACGAAAAATACGCTTTTAAGTGTTGTCGTGCGAAAAAACTTTCACGGCAATCCTGGCCGTGCCCGGTTTGCAACCCCTCTGTAATGTCAAAGTAAGATTACGAGTGTCGCATAACAGACCTCCCATAGAATGGTATCCTTGCTTTTGTTGCGTTTTGTTTAAGCTGGTCGAATGCACCAGCACGAAACGTATCGGCACATATTAAGCACGTCTTCCAGCCTTTCCTCTGGTAGTGATACGCCAGCTGAAAATCAGTCCCAACTGCTGTGCCGTATGCTTACGTCAGAACGGCATAACCTTATTTTACATGAGTATCCAAAATGCTACTCAACAAAAAAGAACTGACAGACGTGCAAGAAAGAGGCCATCAAATTCGCCCATTCAATCCTTCATAGCCTAGCTACGCTGGGCCTGTTCGAAAACGGCAGATTGCACTGGCTGGCACCCTCATTCTAAGGCAGACAGCGAGATGTCCCGATTTTTGAAAAAAAGAGTGACCAGTCAGACTTGCACCGATGAAAAGGTTTCGCTGTGTGTCTCCTTTTACAGTGCCGATTTCAGGATCCTAGCATTAGCACAGCAAAACCAATTACTTATCCCAAACAGCATTTTCGCCCGTTCAAAGAATACAAAAAATAAAGTCTAATTTGGAGAAGGGAAGCACCGACACAGCACCACACTGCAAAAGGGCAAGTGCAAATGTATCAATGCAGGTGGGTAGCCTTGACAAATGAGAACACTGTCGCCAACTGCCCACCGACTGAAAAGACCGAAAACAGCAAACTGTATAAAAATCTGCTTGGGTGCCGCACAGAAGTCTCACTTTCCTCCCCCATGCCGGCCAGCAAGTTGAGAACTAGAAAAGTCCCCGGCAGCGACACCCAGCCCCGCTGAGTCTAAAACCTCGGTCATCAGAGGGCCTTCGTTATCCAATCGCAACAACATTTGAAATAAAACAAAATCTGGCACTTAGGGTCACCTAAACTACTTCACACATCGAAAGACTTGCTAAGGAAGGAGAAGTGAATTAGACTACAACCTATAAAAAAAAATTTCAAATACTGATTATTATTATTATTATTGTTGTTGTTGTTATTATTATTATTGTTATCATTATTATTATTATCGTTATCATTATCATTATTATTATTATTGCTATTATCATTATTACTGTTATTGTTGTTATTATTGTTGTTGTCATTATTATTATTGTTATTGTTACTATTATTATTGTCATTATTATTATTATTGTTATTATTATCATTATTATCACCATTATTGCTATTATTATTATTGCTATTATTATTATTATTATCATTATTATTATTATTATTGTTATTGTTATTATTATTATTATTATTATTATTATTATTATTATTACTATTACTATTATTATTATCATTATTATTATCAACTGTCCCATCCGACTTTTTGATGAATGAACAGCAACTGAAAAAGATGAAATTGATTTTCGGAGGAGCCTGAGCGCAAAAAAAAACCCCACAGTTTCGCCCTAAAAATGATGACCGCTAGAAGCCTAGGAAGTACACAGAGCAACTGTACTGACTGTCGTTTAACACCTGTACCGTACCTTGGTGCAAGTAGTCGTTTTTCCGGAACCCTGCAGTCCAACAAACATATAAATATTATGTTTCCCTTTTGATGGCTGAAAAGCCTTTACGCCAGGATCCACAAGTTTCATCAGTTCCGTAAAAACACAACGCTGGATCAAACGCCTTTTGTTTACGCCACCAGCCATTTCATCAAAGTCCAGAGTCTTCCTAAAGTGAATTTATGCACAGTACGGCTGTCCGATTAAACTCACTGACTAACTAAATGACAAAAAATTCAGCTTAATTCGCAAAAAATAAGAAACTTTAAAATTTTCAACCGAGCCACCTTAACTTCGGTGACATCTGGAAAAACACGAACTCCCAAATTTACGGATTTTCGGGCCTTTTTCGGCCTACCTTTTGCACTGGCCTTTTAAAAAGCGCTGGACATGTAAAACAATCGTGAAATCAAATTTTTGCTGCCTATATCCTATTCTGCTCATTCCTGCACAGAAACGTTTAAAAAAAATTTTTTTTTTCACCTAACATACTTTCTGCCAATTTCTGAACAAGTAGGAAGAGTGCTCCTACCCCATCGGGCACATAATGGGAAGAGAAGCACGCCACGCAAAGCAGGAACGGCGAAAATGGAAAAAAGGCTGACTTCACGTTATCCTTGAGCTGCTTGACCAGTCGAACGTTGACATCCGCCTCCAGAAGTGCTGCGCAGACCTCTTTGAGCATCGCATTGAGCTCATCCTCGTTGATGATCGTCGCCTGGCCGAGTTTACTGATCGCACAGCGAATTTTACGGCCCAAATCTGCCAGCACCATTTTTTACTGCAAAAATTCCACGGCATCTAAGTAAGTAGTGGCCAGTCAATACACACACACACACACACACCTAAGTATAGTAACACAGCCGCAGCAGGAAACAGGAGAGACGACGGAGGAAGGAGGAGGGGGGGGG
>UYRT01077858.1:7277-21885 GCA_900617915.1 Gongylonema pulchrum
TACCGAGTTTTCATCTCAAGGCTTATAACAGCTACAAGGCTGAAACTTTGGAAGCTTAATCTATGCCTATTTACGGGCCTCTATTTTCAAAATGAACGTCAACCTCCGTGTGATTCTCAAGTACGGGTGTGTGGAAAATCTTTTGGCGGGAAAAAAATTTCAGGAAGGGCATAAGCTAGAAGGCTGAAAACTCATGTTCCTTGCCCAGGTCCAGCACAAAGATTTTAAATTCAGCCTTCGCGCATCTTTAGGGCTCACGTACATGCGCGTCAGTTTAAATCGGCATCGTGACAAATCGAAAATTAAGCTGACCAAGAAGTTATGGAGAACCGTCATTTTGCAGTATTGCTTGTCACCTACTGATGGGCCCGCGAAACTAAATGGAGCTTTTCAGCTCCTCTGTATCTCAGCACGGGACATGCGAAATATGACGTAGACAGTTTTATAGCTTCGGAACTGAAACAGCTAGTCGGCTGAAACTTTCTGGTCGTAACCAATGACGGCGTTTGGCCAGGTGGACTTGAAAACATCTTCCCCGCCCCTTTCATGTTTCACGTACGGATAAGTAAAATCTGACGTAACTCCGTAACCAAAGCACGAAGAGCGCCCAAATTTTCTGAGCATGGTTCAGGGCCGTGTTTGAGCAGGGACACCTAAAAACAGCATTCATTTTTCCTCTCAAGCCCAAATACGTGGAATTCGATTTAAGCCTGCAACCAGAGCAGATACACAGCCGAAATTTTCAGAGATAGGCCCTCCAACGCTTTTGGGCAGGTGCACACAAAAAAACACTCCCCCGTTCCCCTCACGTATGAACATGTAAAATTTAACTTAATTCCGCAATCAAAGCAGCTGGGGTGATGAAATTTTCTGGGAGTGGCCCAGGGCCGTTTGGGGCAGGTCACACGTGAAAACAACACTCACGTCTTCTTCACGCACGAACACTTGAAATTTGGCGTAACTCCGCAACCGAAGCAACCAGAATGTTGAATTTCTTGAGAATAGATTGGGACTCATTACGATAATTCCCGACAGCCGTGATGGCCAGTTTCAGTTTCAGTTCTTTTAGTCATAAGCAACTGCTAAAAAAAGCGCCTTTACCGACAAAAACCCGCGGGGAAACAGTGCAAAAACGCATCTTCGCACCGGCAGTCGGTACGCTGCCGAATTACTTGCATCTACGGTAGTGCAAAAATGTATCTTGCCAAGGGTTGTCTGAGTGTGTATAAGTGTGTGCATGCGTTTGTGTGTGCGTCTGCACTGATTTTTCATCTTTAGACCTACAAAAGCTACAAGGCTGAAATTTCTACACCTATATACGAGCCTCTATAAGTAAAAGGAACACACATTTCCACGTAGTTCTCGCGTGGGAACACGTGAAACGTTTTTGACTGGAAGGCGGTTTCGGGAACCATGCAAACTAGAAGGCTAAAACTTCACGAAGATGTCCCCTGCCTATTTTTGACCTGAAAATTTCAAATTCAGCTCCCACACACTCCCACGTCTCACGCACGTATACCTTAAAATTTAAACTGGTATCATGCCAGATAGAGATTTGAGCTGAGTAAAATGTTGTACAGAGCTGTAATTTTGCAGCGCTTTTGCCGCCCACTACAGTGCTCGTGAAACTAAACTGAGCCTTCCAGCCCCTCTGCATCTCGCGTACAGACATGTGAAAAATTCATGTAGACAATTTTGTGAATTGGGACTGAAGCAGTTAGGGGTTGAAACTTTCCAAGCGTGGCCGATGGCGCCGTTTTTCCAAACGGATATGAAAAGAGCTTTCATGTTCCTTCTTATTTCTCACGTCCGAACACGTTAAAATGATGTAACCCCGCAATCAAGGCAGCTAGAGCGTTTAATTTTCCTGAGAATGGACCATGACCATGTTTGGGCAGTCAGACGTGAAATGAATATTCATGTCTCGCCCTTACGTGTGAACACGTGGAGTTCAGCGTAACCCATCAATTAAGGTAGCCAGTGACTGCCGGAAAAAAAGTACCGTTAGAAACAGAAACCAGCTGAGAAACTGTGTAAAAACGCATCTTCGTACCGGCAGTTGGTGCACTGTCGGATTATTATGAATTTTGTCTAGAAATGTTCTAAATTTTGGAAGAAATTTCTCTAAGCAATGAAACGGGACTCTGAAATGTGGCACTTTCAGTGAACTCCGATCGGAAAATTTACAAAAAAAAAAACAAATGCTTCTCGCTGGCGTGCTATTAAAATGCAAAGCAATCAAGCAGATAATTTCACTGAAACCTTTTTAGCATTCCAATTCTGATTGCAGTAGTAAATACTCGTGATACAGCGGCCGTCTTTAATTGGGTTATCAACATGTTTGACATAATGAGTACCATTCGACGGGTAAATTGCTAGCATTGCCTAAAATATCAGTAGCTCTCTTTATACAGAGACGAACCACACTCGAAAAAAGAACTCAGAGTACATCCACGATCAGGAAGACATAGCGGAAAACATGGTGTCTTTTTGTGCAAGGATACTAGAAGAGAAATCTGGTAAAAGCAAGGAGACCAAAAACAGAATCGGAGCGAAAAGCATGGTGACTCTTCATGCAAGGCTAATAAAAGTAACTGCTACGGTATAGCAGTGAGCTGTAATATTAATCCAGGCATTTACAATATTTTAGAGTCAGGTATGGCAAGAAAACTTTCTAAAATTAGTTTTAGACTTTCTAATTCGCTAAAAACTGTAATCGTTTCAAAATCACTACACTTTTGAAAGCAAGGTGGCTTCCTCAAAATCACCTCCATTTTATGCTAGAAAAAAAAAAGAACAGTAGAGATGAAAAGATCATTTGAAATGATCAAAGCAGATAATAAGAAACAACAGTTACCCGCGAACGCCCGCAGATTTTATACGGTACATGCCCGTTAAAATGAGCTATGATGGAATCAATCATTGATACAAGAAGGCGAACTGTCACTGCATCACTTACACGTTCATCGTTACTGTCAAACCAGTAAATCTACAACAGGCACACCAATAAAAAGAGAAGAAAATAAAATTTGTTTTGCAGTGTCGTTGATAAATGAATTACTACGAAAAATGACACCAACCGAGTCACAAACAAACAATTCTGTCCCCCCTCGAACCTCTTAGTAATTGAAGAAGAAACTACGGTAACGCTGGTGTAATTACAACGATAATCATCTCGTATTTCATGCTTTATAGCACATGGAAAGGCTCACGAGAGAAAGCGAAATCCGAGATGTGAGAAAAGCTGCCCGCTTTGCGGGCGTCTGGTGGACATCACACTTCACTAAGTAGTCGTCGCAGGAGGACAACGAACAGTTTCCGAAAAAGAGCAATTCAAAACTGAACGGCCTAACGTAGCTGCAACTCGCAAGAGGTTGTATCTAAGGAACGATAATAAAATAGGACTCCCGGCACCGCTGCCCGGACAATTTTGGCAGCGTGTTAATATACCAGAAAAAAAAATAACCAGCGCACTGACTGTTGGTGCGGAGATGCGTTTTTTGCATAGTTTCCCGCAAATTTTTGTCGCTAACGGCACTGCTTTTTTTCAGCAGATGCATCAATCTAAAAGAATTGAAACTGTCAGACTGTCAGAAGCATCCCTTTAAAATTTCAGCTTTCTAGCTTTTCTAGTTCCCGAGTTAGCTCCCGAGTTACCCGCAAAAAACTTTCACGGGCTCGTACACAGGAACCATGTACAACCGGAGGCTAGTTCTGAACGCATAAGGACCTACGTGGGCGAGGGACATCCCCTTAAAATTCCAGTCTTCTAGCTTCTCAGGTTCCCGAGTTAGTAAATTACCCGGAAAAAAACTCGGACATGCCCGTACGTGGGAAACACGCATATCTGCAGGCTGGCTTGAGCTCATTAATACCTACGTTGATGGGGAATATCTTAAAGCCTCAGCTTTCTAGCTTTTCTAGTTCTGGGTTAGCAGCTTACCTGCTAGAAGTTTTGTGGACCTGTACGTGGAAACCACGCGGATAAGACCGCCCATTTTGGGGATTGGGACTTGTACGTGAATGCAGATTAAGTTCCCAAAGTTTCAGCTCCGTAGATTTTGTAGGTCTTGAGATGAAAAATGGGTGCAGATGGACAAACAAACACATAGACACACAAACACACACAGACAACCCCTCGTCAATATGCGTTTTCTGTATTACATAGATGCAAAAAAAACGTATAAAACCAGGAAAAAATAACTGAAAGTAGTCCAGCTTTTAAACTAACTTCATCAGACCTTACATCCTGAGACCGTGCGTTCGCTTTGGATTCCATAAGCTGCCCGGGTGTGAAGACACCGCGGCTATACAGGTAACTCATTTCCCTGAAATACATCCTTTCATTGTCTGAATTCTAGCCAAATTCATCTTACGATTTCTGAACATTATTAAAGCACAGGAACCGAAAGCAATTTATTACCGGTGTACGTGGTAACAATGGTTTTCTCCAATAAAATTATCGACAACTGCCCAACCAAATTTATTAAGACATTTGATAACGTGATCCGCTATGCACTGAAAGCAACGTGAAACAGTGCTTAAACTATGATGCCAAGATACAAAAATTATATTGTATATTTTTTTATCCCTTTTCATCAGTGCAAAACAAGAACGCACCTGCATTTGTAGATTTTTTGCCCCTTTCTTATTTGGCTTTCACTCCTTTTTACGGGCAAATTGTTATCTCGGGAACCACAGGGTCTAGGAAGCTGAAATTTTAGGGTAATAACTCCCTGTCCACGCTCAACCTTGCTTATTCAAATTCAGCGTTTCCTCGCTGTTGAGTATCACCTACGGCCTCGTGAGAATTTTGGCGGCTAAAGTATTAACTAGGGAATCACGGAATGATATTCACCCTTCAAGGTTTCAAATTCAGCTTTCATGTGCTGGTGCGTGAAATTTTTAACTATTTTCCAATTTTTGAACTGTTTTTGCATACGCAAAAGTACAAAGCAGTGAAAATCATTAATAGGCAGTCGTTCGATGGGCTGAATTGCACAAAACGTATGATTGCACCGGCTAGTCTGGTGCGCGTTGCTATTTATTTCGATCTATTTCTATCTGTTTACCAACTCGACATTTAAACCCCTTTCAAAAAATTATTACTTCGTCTTATGGAGGTTCTTACACCGTTTCACAAGTCATCCATCCCTCTCATCAGAGTCTTAGGTCTTCATCGTCAACGGCAGTCTCGACATCGGCTCCACCCCCTTCGTAGGATATTCAACCCCACCATTCCTGGAAGACCAACGTCGTCCATCAACGGAACTTCTGCTCCTACGCTCGAGGGCTAACCATAATCTCCTGCTACTCGTTTGTTCAACATTTTACACCTCTTGTTTGGCAAGCCATTACGGTCTTCAGATTCCAGGTACCAGACTATGTATTATTTGTCCACTATTTGCATGCCTCATCATCAGTAAGTCATAAACATATTTTTGTTACTCAGTTTGTGCACAGTGTTAACGCATCACGCCAAACCACAGTCCACCACATATAACAAGTCCTCTAAATCATAAAAATTTTTACTAATGAAACTAAACAAAACTTGATCAAATTTTTCTGAAACCATTATGTACTAAAAAAGAGAAGCATAATCCCACAAAGTGACAGCCCGCCTTCCCGCCGGTTCGCGCTTTTGAATGGCAAGCATCAATGCCAAACTGATTCTCAAATCAATTAACCGCTGGGACTGTTTTCGACGGCTCCCTTTCATAGGTAATGAAAAAGAAAGTTGAAGACTATTGTTCTACGATGGCCAGCAACACTGCATCATCAGAATGAATGAGGACTGGTTTATTTGACTGCAGGTAACCTTCGAACCAGAGACAATTCAAATCACTGCGGATATACTACTCAAAACCACTGCACCTCAGTGCCAAAACTGAAGTTCCTTCCCTTAATTGCATTTTTTCGAATTTTGTACTTTCCCAGCAGGCAATGTAACAAATACCTTAAGTCGTAAAGCAATTGCTTGCTGCTGATTGACTGCGAATCCACTTCCTGCCAGCACTTTCAAGTGGTCTTGCAGTGTTGTCTGCAACGGCAACATTCATCTCTACAGCAGCGAACCCAGGCTGGAATGCACCAGGCTTGCCGGTGCGACCATGTGTTTTTGCACCAGACTTGAAGTACTCAGCTCGTTAGCTTCATGACTGGTTGTTGCTTTTCCCTACCTTTTGCGCTCCCTAACGTAAATTACTGTAAATTTTGCATAAAGGAAATAAACAACTTCCGTTTAAACGGTCTCCCGTTGAAAATGATCTAACTGTTCAGTGAGCAATTTTCCCGTCAAAACTTTGAAGTGCCCGCAGGTGGGAATCATGTATACCTGGAAGATGAGTTTGAAATATTTAAGTTGTACTTGGACAGGGAACATTCCCCTAAAATTTCAGCTTTCTAGCTTTACTGGTTCCCGAGTTAGTAATTTTCTTGTCAAAACTTTCACATGCCCGCACGAAGGTACCGTGCGTGCGCGGGGGGAGGGGTGAATTTGAAGTCATTGAGTTGTACGTGGACGGCGAATATACCCTCAGCCTTCCAGCTCTTCTGGCTGCTGAATTGGCAATTTTCCCGACAAAAATTTCACGCACACCTACATGGGAACCACGGGCGCCTAGGGGGTGAATTTGAAATCCGCAGGTCACATATGCACAGGGAATATTACTGCAAAGTTTCAACTCACTAACTTGTCTGGTCCTCGAGATCGCTTTCCTGCCAAAAAATTTGCATATTTTTTTAAGGCGCCCATATGTGGGACCCAGGCGTACGAGGTGATGATATTAAAGTGAGAGGGTTGGAAATGGTGTGGGCATATACTCCCGAAGTTTTAACCTCTTAGCTTTTCTAGTTCTCGAGTTGAAAGCAAGTGACAAAAAGTACGAACGCACAGATACACACAGACAGACAGACACACATACATACAGACAGTCTCTTGCCAATACGCGTTTTTACATTTGCATATATGCAAAAACGCATAAAAATAAATAGAACGGCGCGCACCAGGGTAGCCAGTATGACCATGCGCTTTGCGTAGTTTTGTCGAGTGGACGTTTGCCTGGTAGGTCTATTACTTTACACTTTAGTCTGAGCGAAAATGATCGATATATTGCTTGATCCCTAAGCTGCGAAATTCCCCATTAAAAATTGTGCTAAAATTTCAGTCCCTAATTTGCGCCAAGTCCTCCGGCTTCCGAATAAATTCCGCCCAAGAACTTTCGTGGTCGTACGTGAGATCTCGTCATATTGCGAGCTGAATTTGAGTTTGATAGGTTCCTTCTGAATTTCTAGCCACCAGGCTCTTTTCGCTCCCGAGATAATTTTCCTGTCAAAAATTTCAAGGGTCCGTGCGTAAGACCTAGGCTAACGTGAAAGCTGAGCTCGAAATTGCGGAATCGCGTGTGGAAAGTACCCTAAAGTTTCAGCCTCCTAGCTTCTAGTGGTTCCTAAAATAGTAATTTCCCCGCCGAAACTTCCTCTGGACTATATGTGGTCTCAGACGAACGAGAAAGCTCAATTTAAATGTGCTGAATCATCACTGCGCAGAACTTGACCTTAAAATTTCAGCTCCCCACCTTTCGTGGCTCTCGAAATAATAATTTTCCTCGCCAGCTTTCATGCGGCCGTACGTGATACTCAGGCGAAGAGGAAGGTGGGAATTTAAATTTTCAGCGCCGCAAATGAGCGAGAAATATTCTGCTAAAATCTCAGCCATCTAGCTTTTGTAGTTCTCGGGTTGAAAGTGATAGACAAAATACACTCGGACACACACACACACACACACACATACAAACACCCACACACAGGCAGAGGAGTATGTACACACAACGCAAAACGCATAACAATTGGCTAGCGCACCGAATGCCGGTGCGAAGATGCGTTTTTTTTTTTTACAGTTCTCCGCAAGTTTTTATTGCTAACGACACTATTTTTTTCCGACAGACAATTCCAGCTAAAAGAATTGAGGCTGGCCACAGACTGTCAACCACAGAATGTCGGAAAACATCCCCTTAAAATTTCAGCTTTCTAGCTTTTCTGACTGCCAAACTAACGACTTATTCGCCAAAAATTTTCACAGGCCCATACGTGAGAACCACATCCGAGGGCTGAATCCGAAATCATCAGGCTGTACGCGGACAGTCAACATTTCCCTAAAATTTCAGCTTTCTAGATTCTCTGGGTCTCGATTTAGCAACTTCCTCACTAAAAATTTTTATGTGCTCGTACGTGAATGCCAAATGGGTATGAGTACCCATTTTGAGCAAAGGGGCTCGTACGTGCGTGTAGATTAAGTAGCCAAAGTTTCAACCTTGTAGCTTTTGCAAATTTCGAGATGCAAACTCGGAAAAGATGCACTCACACACACATACACACAGAAAACCCCAATATGCGTTTTTACACTGCATAGATGCAAAAAAAAAAGACCAGCTTGCTGGGTACTGGCTGCCAAAGTTCCAAAAAAAGTAAAAAGATATCTTTGGTTTTGAGCACAGAGCTAAAGTTAATAAATTGTAGCACACTTAGGAAACTTGAATAGCATGCCTTTTTTCATGCGCAAAATACTGTTCAGTTAATGAACTGCCACAGCACAGACAGATGCGTAGACTGATCCAGGACAAGAGGGAGGGGGAGAGATGGGTCTTTTGCCTACCCCCGCCCGCAACGACACAACAGTGCTGCAAAAGCCTAGGCTTAAAGATAAAACTAAAGCCTTAAGTAACTCTAAGTAGCAGTGTTACAACTCTATTCCTAGCTTTTGCATAGTTCCAGGGAAGGAGGGGACTACCCTCCTCACCCTCCGTTGCCCTCCCCCCCTCCCCCGCCCCCCCGGTTTTCCCAGAAGTTCGTCCTGGATCAGCCTATGGGCAGATGACACACGAATTACCAATGCGAAAGCAATACATTAACTCGAATGTTTGGAGTGGTGTAGCTGTAGAAAGCACAAGACTGTATTCGACAGAAAAACTGCTGCCTGCGTGGAGATCCGATTACAAGAACATCTGTCCCAGGTATATCAAGACCCCCGGAGGCTCAGTTCCAATGATGCAACTAAGAAATTTAGCATAACTGTGCCAGGCCCTTCTTTTCCGAACTGCTCCTCACCATTTAGTATGCGGTCTGTTTGTTGTTTGCCTGCATCTTTTCGAACACTACTTCAGTAACTGCTTATTTTCCCGCAATGGTTAACAACAAGGCAAGCCACAAGTTCTGCATATCGAACTATATTCTCGTATGGCCGCAGCGATATCCTGCAGGTTTCTCATCTGACGGAGAATCTGACTGCTTATGAAGTTATGAAAAGGCAATCTACACACCCTTTCCCTAATCACTCCCTCCGTTATGACTAACGCTCGCACTTCTGCCTTTGTCAATGATCACGTTTCATAGCCACTTGTAGCGCCTTCAACACAGTGGTATTAGAGAAAATGAGAATGATGCTTCTGGCTCATTACTGCGAGAACACTCACCGTGCTGGGGAATTTACACCAACTGGTAATCCCATACCGAACAATTTTTGGTTAAAGATTGTGACGCATGGTTATTTCTTGACAAGACAGAAGAGATCTTTAATTTTCTTACAGTCTAGTCATGAGCATACCGACATCTCGCATCCCCTCGTTTTCGATGAACTAATTTTCTTGCCTATTTCCTTCCCTGTGCGTCAAACTCTTGAAGCATTTCAATCATCCTACGAGCAATAGCAGCGAAAACTGCGTCATCAGCAAACTATAAATGGTCTAACTATTTGCTGCCTGCATATAGTTCACCTTTCCTATCCGTGTCGCAAATACATCTAAAGAGGAAACGTTTCTACAATTTGAAGTTCTTCCTCAAAAGCTCACAACACAAAATTCGCTACAACGTAATCCTTTCGTAATCGGCGAAAAGGGAATGATAGCTCTCTGCACATTCCAGCAGCAAATTTAAGACTAAATTTGATTCACTGTGTCACAATAACTTCAAACCTAAACTGTTTCCTTGGTCTTGTTTCTCAAGTAATCTTGTTAAGGGGAAAAGCTAAAAAATCACGAACATGAGAACAGACTGATTAGATGGCAATAATTCAGACATTTCTTATCGATCTTCCTGTTCAACAAATGATTTCGGCTCTTTTCAATGCTAAAATTAGCAAAGTACCGAATAAACCAAACGGCAAGAGTCTCCAAAATCTCGAGCCCTGGCTCTAAGGGGTTCAATGAAATTTGTTTGCGCGAATTTCCAAAAACCTGTGAAATGATTTTCTTTTTTAAATCAGTTGGTTAAAATAAGCACGAACACACGATAATCGGCCCAATTTTTCTATTCGAAAGTATAAAGATCAAAGAATACCGTGAACACAGTATTAGTGGAGTGATCAATCATGCGCGGAGAACTGCAGTTCATTGGTGAAAGCCTTTTTCTGAACAGCCTTTCCGGTACACTATTTTTAGTGTTTGCAACAATCTGCCTGTTTGAATCAACAGCACAATTTATACGTTCGCTCGATTTGTTGCCAAAAATCACATTAACTAAAACTGTCGATTACTGAATATTTCTGGTGATAAGCTAGAACCGTCACATGGAATTTTAATTTGTGAATTTGATAAGCCCAAAAAATACTTGAAACTTCTCATCACATAATTCTGACTAAGTGTGTTTCTCAACTACCACAGTTCTTAATTTTCCATTTTTATGAAATGGTGCAGAATTTGATGGACTGACCTGGGCAAAGTTTCTGCTGAGGTTCAAAACGAGCACTTTCAGATACCGAATTTTTCGAGGAACATAGCGGCAAAGAACCAGCGGCCTGAGGATTTGCCCTAGACACTAAAAATTTTAAATAAAAAAAAATAGTGAAACAATTTGCACTTGATGTTGTTTATGGCAAAACAGATCGGTCCCATCAAAGCATATAATTCCTGACAATGAAAACTCCTTTACCTGAACTCTGCGCAGCAGTTATCTGTCTGAAAACAAACGAATGCACTGCAGTGCTTAGTGCGTCCCGTTGAAAGACTGCAACTCGGGATCCCTGAGCCTTCAGAGTTTTGCAAATCGGCTTGTGTCGTTTCCAATCGAAACTCTGCAATACAGCGACTTCTTTTCGAAAACACTGCTTTGCAGGCTATGTGCATACCGGATTATGCTCAAAGCGCATGATTTGCACAGTTTGATCCCATTTGTTTAAAATTACAATTACATTTGCTTCGCCGGATTTTGAGGTACAAAGCTCTGCGCTAAATTTAGTTCTCAGAGAAACACATCTTTTCCTGTACTCAGTGCCTAAATGAATCAATTCACATTCTTCGTCAAACTCAGCCTGCAACGCACCTGGCTTGCCGGTGCGACCACACGTTTTTGCGCTAAATTTGAAGCAGTCAGATTGTTAGAAGAATAAATGTTCCTGCATTACAGTTTAACAACCGGACTTATTTTGCCTGTTTTGGCCTCTTCTTGCAGGCAGGGGAAAAAGGGCGTCGACTACGATAGTAGTGCTGCATCATAGGGCTATGTGGATCTCCAGCGTTTATTATTATCAATTATGCATAAAGGACCCAGGCTGGAACGCACCGGGCGGGCCCGTGCGATCATGCGTTTTTGCACTGAACTTGAAGTACTCAGGTCATTAAGTTTTATTTTACACCTATTTTTTGCGGTGACTAATATAAACCACCATAAATTTTACATAAAGTAAATGTACAATTTCCACTTAACGGTCCTTTATAAGTAACCTTGCTGTTCAGTGAGAAAATTTTCCGCCAAAACTTTCACATGCCCGTAAGCAAGAACCACGCATACCTGAGGGCTCAATTTGAAACACTTAAGTTGTACTTGGACAGGGAACATTACCCTAAAATTTCAATTTCCTAGCTTTTCTGGCTCCCGAGTTGGTAGTTCTCTTGCAGAAAATTTCATACGCTCTTACGTGAGTACAACGCATGTATGGGGGCTGAATTTGAAATCTTTGCCTAAAACATACACAGGAAATATCCCTACAAAGTTTCAGCCCCTTGCCTTGTCTGGTTCTTGAGATCGTTTTCCTGCCAAAAAATTTGCATATTTCTTTAAAGCCTCTGTACCCGGCACCCAGGCGTCTGTGGGGGATGATTTTAAAACGGGAGGATCGCGCATGGTATGGGTACATACTCCCAAAGTTTCAGCCTTCTAGTTTTTCTGGTTCTCGAGTTGAAAGTGGGTGACAAAAAGTGCGGACACATAGACACACACACAAACAGCCTCTCCCCAATATGCGTTTTTGCAATTTGCATATATGCAAAAACGCATAAAAATGAATATTTTCCGGTGAGCAGTCGTTCACAGAAAAAGGCAAATTTGGCAATGAACAAGATATCGGAAAAGGCCTACGAAGTCGGCAAAATGCACTCGGTTTGAAGGCTGCGAAAAAATTGAATATTTTTCGTGTCTATGCGCAGGGAATTTTGCGTCAAAGTTGAATTTAGATCATATATTAATGCTGAATATCTTTCCAAAAGTTTCAGCTTCGCAACTTATCTGGTAAGCAGAATTGCTACTTCGCTAAAGATATCCCTAATGTGCCCCAAAGTGTGGCGCAAGCGCAAAATCTAAACTCGGCGTAGCTATACGGCTTATTATATGGGGGCTAAATATTCTAGCAAAATTACGATTATTATTTTCAGGCTAGTTTTTGAGTCTACGCGGAGCCAAACTGAGAGCTTTGATGTGACCGTACGCATGTATAAGCGCACGCGATAACTGGACTTGAAATCTTTATCTCATATATGGCCAAAGAATAACCCTGCAAAGTTCCGACTTCTTACGTCCACCGATTCCCGAAATCGATTTCATGCCGAAAATTTTCCTGTTTCTTTAAGAGGTCCAGACTTGAGATCTAGCCGCGCATGAGTGTTAATATCAAAATGAAGGATAATACGTGGGGTAGAAATATGCGCCCAAAATTTCAATCTTACAGTTTTCCCCGTTACTAAGTTGAAAGTGGTTGACAAAGTTCATCACTATTCCCGAAAACTCACACGCAGGCTCTCGTAAAATACAAAAATGCAAAAAAGTAGTGGAAATAATCGGCCCGTCTAATGAGCAGAAACCTTAATTCCCACTTTTAAGGAATTGCGCAACGAATTCGGTGCAAGACAAAAAGTAAGATTTTATACATATCAGGATATTTTTAAATTTAAGCCTGATTTAAAGTTAGCGTCAGTGACGGAAAAACAAGTAAGCTCTTTTCCTCAAAAAAAAAAAAACGAAAGGTCCGAAAATTTGAGACCTAATGGTCAAAAGAACCTAAAAGTGATTTGTGAAGTGCTTGGTAAAATGGCATTTCAAAACATCAGTATGTCCCAGTATTTTAGAACAGCACGAATACTGTTAAGTTCGGAGAACGAGAAGCGAGAAGTAGCTTATGCCCGCAACTTCTGAGTCCCAAATTTCACAAGGAATGGGAATCAGAGGCGAATAAGAATGATGGAATGAGTGAACAGTGCTGCTACTGCTGTGTGTGTGTGTTGGTTGGTTGCCGTTGAGCATAAAATGAGTTTCCGTGCCTTTTTGCATCCGAGTGTAGTCTGTGCATCCGTGCTCATTTTGCATCCGAGTGTAGCATGCCCCTCTCTCTGCTTGTATGTGTAGTGTTATTTTGCCCCAAAATTCTGTACTTGCAAAGCATTAAAACTGAGAAAGAGGGGCTTTTCACTTAGCATACTACATGAATTTCATTGCGGAATCAATAACGTGTGCGTCATTCCATGAGCTAGATCCCTGCAGAAGAATTCCACGGTGCACTGTAGCAACATACCACTTCAGAGATGAAAAGCTATAAAACCGCTAATCCTCGGGAAAAGGTCTAATCCACTCCGAATCGAAGAAGTTGGAAAGAGTCAGTTAAAAAATTATCGACAGAATAATGGGCCTTGTGAGAAGGACGCAATCTAACGAGAACGGAACAACTGCCGGTATTGTTTTCAGAACAGCTCTTCAGAGCTTTGATTTCAGTTTCGTTCCGTTACTGCACGGCGCTACGACTTCGCCCGCAATTGAATGGGAAATTCTTTGAAGTGGAAGAACTGACTGAACATGAAATGACTTGCTAAAGCGAACTAATCTTGCGCTATCGGGAGCTCTACACTGCCTGTTTGGATCGTGAACGAAAATGCATCGCAAACCGCTATTTATTATTTTCAGCCGCTAGGCAGATCTGAAACAATGGCTGTCCTCCTGACCAGTGCATCCGACAGTTTTATCTCATATTACCTTTCCTCCTTATTTGTTAGCGCAGTTTCACCGAGTGTCATACAACAGTTTGATTCGAGTCCTAGGCTTCCTACTTTCACCTATTTAAACAATACTCGTTGATTTTCTTGCTGTGCATAAGCAGCATGTGCAGTGATATTTCAACTACTTACACATCTAAACTATAAAAATTGGCCAACGCACGGGCTGCCCGTGCGAAGATGCGTTTTTATGCGTTTTTGCCTATATGCAAATTGCAAAAACGCACATTGGGACGACCCTGTGTGTGTGTGTGTATGTATGTATGTATGTGTGCGTGTATGTTCGTGTGTGAGTGTGTGTTCGTCTGTCCGGGTATTTCAACTCGGCAACTAAGCAAGTTCCAGCGCCGAGATTTTGC
>UYRT01077859.1:25299-40207 GCA_900617915.1 Gongylonema pulchrum
TAATGGCGTGCTGAAAATAGTGATACACGGACGCAAGACGTGGTCAGTGAACAATCCAGGTGGCAACGCGCACCAGGATTTCCGGTGCAGTAATGCATTTTTGCGCTAATTTTGAAGCAGTCAGACCGTTAACAGTATGAGTGGTTGTTTTACAATTTAAATGTGCTCGCATGCTAGCAGTGTTTTCAGTCTTTTCTTACATGTAGGGGAAAGAGCTGTTGATTGGAAGAATAGTGTTGTATTGTGGAGCCCCGTGAAATCAGCATTCAGCAATACCTGGAAGACAAGGGGGGTTTTTTTTTTTCGTTTTTTAACGAACAGTTGTATTCTAGCAACAATTGACCGTACTTTTATTATTTAGTAATGGTAAGCTGCAAATTAAGAAATAACAGTTGTACGACATCCAGTAATTGATCAGATGTTGAAGATATCACTATCGTTGTTGCTTACCTCACTTTTATATCTAAATAAATAGCGCACACCATAATAGCCGGTCCGCTCATGCAATTCCGTTCACCGAACTATTGCTTGTTAATTTTGAAAAATTTAAAAATTTCACGCACCGGTACGCGGAAGCTGAATTTGAAACCTCGAAACGTGAATATCTTTCTAAAATTTTAATCTAATTTTTTGGCTTTCGAATGATCTTTGAGGCGAAACTTTCACGTGGTGGTACTTGATACCTTGGCACACTTGAGAACTAAATTCGAGTTCATGGAGCGCCTACTTAGGCAGGGAACATTCTTCTGGAATTTCAGCCTCCTAACTTTTCTGGCTCCGGAGTTAATGATTTTCTTCGCCAAAACTTCCATAGGGACGTTGAAAATTTGCGGAGTTATTAGTAGACAGGGATGCTTTCCTAGCTTTTGCAGTTCGCGAGGCAATTTCCCTGCCAAAACTTTCGCAGGACCGCACATGGTATCCAGGGGTGCGCGAAGGCTGAATTCATTTCTGCGGGGGTCGTACGTTGATAGGGGCATCGCCCTAAACTTTCATATTCTCAACTTTCGTGGTCCCTGAGATAATAATTTTCCCCGCCGAAACTTTCACGGAGCCATAAGTGATAGCTGAGCGCACGGGAAGACGCCGAATTTAAATTTGCGGGATTATATTTTGCTAGAGCACACTGTCACGAAATTGTGGCTTCTTGGCTTTTATGGTTCCCCGAGATGACAATTTACCCGCCAAAATTTTCACGAGGCCGCAGGTAATACCCGAGGGCGCGAGAACGCTGAATCTGAATTTGCAGGGTTGTGCGTGGGCAGTGAGTCATTACCACAAGATTTCAACTTCCTATATTCCGTGGTTCTTGAGATAATAATTTCCCCGCCAAAAATTTTACGGGACCGTACGTGTTACCCGCTAACAAAGGAAAACTGAATTTAAATTTTCTGGTCGCATGTGGACAAGGGGAATGCGCGCAAAATTTCAACCTTCTAACTTCCGTGGTTCCCATGATAATTTTACCTACCAAAACTTTTGCGGGGCCATACGTCTTAGCTGCGGACAGGGGAAAGCTGAATTTAAATTTTGCGGGGTCACACGTGGTTGAGGAACATTTTTTCTAAATTTTCAGCTTCGTAGCTTTTGTGGTTCCCGAGTTGAAATTTGCGGATACACACAGACAACCCCGTGACAATATGAGCTTTGTGCTGTTGTTACATAGCAAAGAACGCATAATAAAAACAGTTTTATCACAAACCTTTCCTTTTCTTTTTTACTTGTCACAAGCATCACACTGACGAAGCCCAGCTGTGGCACTAAGTAGGAATGTGTACGACTTAATGGACTGAATCATTCCTGTTCAGTTACTTTGTTTTATTTCTGACTGCGCCTTGGCTCCCTGGGTTTTACTTTCTCGTAAAACAATTGGAAATTATTTTAAGTCATTTTAGGGCTTCACGTCCTTAAGTTCGCAATTTTCATACGCGAGATTAGGCATTTGTGGAAACTGATGCTGCGCTTAGTGGCGCACAAGGCCCCGCTCTCCGCTTGCCTTTGTCCGCTTATTCCCTGCATGGCTTCTTTTGCAAGTCGATCTAGCCTGGTTCGGTTCTTTTTTGCACTGTTGCAATCATTCACTGTTTTCTGTTTGCAGAGATCCGTTCGCAGCTGAATGAGCAGTTGAGATGCTTGGAAACTCGCACAGAAGCACAGGTTGGCTTTGCATTCATTTTGTCTGCTGTTTGTTTGGGAGCTACTTACTGTATTTTTGCAACTTTTGAAGGAATTGTGTCACAAAATTTGTTGAGTCCTTTCAGACAGCTATTTTGTTGGAGTTAAATGAGTACTACCGACGGAAGGCGGAACTGGACGGCGAGTATGGCAAGCAGCTGGAGAAGCTGGCGCGCAGCGTCATGCAGAAACATAAAAATGAACGGTTCAAGTAAAGTGCTTCTCATGCCTCACTGTTCAGAAGCGTGATTTTCTTCTTGTGTAGACGTCCGTTGGAATGTATTTCGTGAAGCAGCGCGGTTCTTCAGAATCGTTCTTAAGAGGCAGTGTGTGAAGATGTGCGAGTAGCGGTGACGTGGGAAGTTGAATGAATGGAGCACCAGTACACCTTTGATGAGCGGGGCTGTGTAGTTGGGCCGCTCCGTCCCAGAAACTCCCCGGTTTTTTTGTTGTGAATGCAGGTAGCTGTTTTATAAAGTGCGTCCTGTGCAGGCTTGACAGTGCATGCCTTGTGTGAGGCATTTCCTAGGCTCTGCAGAAGCAGGAATGAGTAAAAGGTAGCGAGCATGCTTTTTTACGCGGTCCACTCTGTCTTGCTCAAGTTTGAAACGCACAGCGTGCGGCCAAGTGCAACATTAGACTAGCGATAAATTTCGACTTGATAAATGTGTGCAGCGTGCACTGTGAGGAATAGTGGAATTCGCCACAATCAAGGGAATATGACGCTTCGTGGCGCCTAGCTGTGTGTAAAATGGAACTGTTGTGCTGCCGTATCGGAACTTTTGCTCTAAATTTTGGTACATAAACCAGGCATATTTGATCTGCAGACATCACGAGGGATAGGTGCAACGAGCTGAGAGGCTCTATTCCAGATGCTAAAGAGGTATATTCGAGAGTGAGAGAGACTATCCCACCGATTTTTTCTTAAAATTAGATTCGAATGGAATAGTGATTTGAGTACACAGATACTTTGCCAGCGTTGTGCAAAGAAGTGACGGGAAACGCCATGGTGGTTGCGATAAAATCTAGAATTGAGACCGTTTGGTAATAGCCTTTAACGTATACAGCAGTCAAACCAGTCTTACACAGAGCAAACCAAAGCCGGGAGTGGAACTCGTGTGCAGCTAAATGCTAAAAATTGGGACAGGACTGTGCGAGAGGTCCAGCTACGTTCTGTTAAGGAGGACTGCTTCAGAATCTTCCTGAGAAGTGCTGTGGACGACTTGCATCGCACATGTTTGGTGGGTTTTTCAGACGGGAGTCCTGGCCGTTATATTCGACCTGTGCGCTGTGGCAACAGCTTGTCGATCAAACAAAGGAGGAAGCACGTCAGAAAATGGCATTAGCTGAAATGTACGCGGCGCGACTTACGGCGCTAATTGCTCAGAGAGCAGATGATTTGCAGCGGATTTCAAGAAAAGTATGTTCTCCTATTGAAATGAATCTTGCAAATGAAGGCTGGATATGTGGCGTTTTTTTTTTGGGAATTGTTTTGACCTTTCAGACGCCGGGGGTGAGAAAGAGGTCTTCGGCGTTTGTATTCCCGTGTATCTCATCTGTAGTGCCCCACCGGGGAGGCCCGAGGGGAGGGGGAGGGGGAGGGAGGATTGGGTGAATGAAAGCAGGGCCGGAATATTTCAATACTTTAGAAGTCCTGGTATCTCATGTTGTAAATTGCAGTGTCGCGAAATAGGAGCGCTTGCGCATGGCGAAATATGTCGAGTGCTGAATGAACTACATACCGCAATGAAGACATATCAGGTGTGTTGTTTGGTTCATCTGCTGCTGTTTTCTTGTCTCAGGCTGTTATGTTGTGATGGCTCGTCTTGAAATTTTATTTCCGTTTTTAGCTCTGTTTCATTGAATGTTCGGCAGTTGAAGGCAAATTCCGGCAAGCGGAGGAAAACAAAACAAAGTATGAAGAGAGTAATCCGACGAAGCTCGGTGTTACACGTAAGCATCGATCCCTCGCAAAGCTTTATGATAAGGTCTTCACACTTTCGTCTTGTCGTTCTTTTTTGTTCATTTTTGGAGGGTGTTACTAGTTTCTACGTCTAGCGGCATTTTCAGAAACTTTTGATGCCTTTACGCGTCTTTGCAAAATATTTCATGGCAGTTTTTCTCCGGTCCTTGAAATTCCTGGTAATCAGTTTCAGACTGCGATTCAGCTGTCTTCGGTTGTTTCGGTTGAGCATACTATTATTGTAATTTTTTTTTTGGCAGCGCAGCATTTCGGGCAATCCTGGAAAATTCATTTCGTTGCCTGTGTTTAGTTCTTTTGATTCCCCACCAATGGCCCTCTTTTTGAGCACGATCATTGCTGGCCTGTTGTTTGTTTAGAGTGACACTAGGCGCTGGATGTAAATATAATCGAAGACACATTGGGGAGAGCCCAGTTGGCCCTAAAACCTGTCATTAATTATATAAAGGAACGCTGTCAAAAATAGGAGCTCTTATGTTCTGTACGTATTGTAAACGCTGTAGTTGCTGACTGCGTTGTGAAAGTTCCGTTTTGTATTTTACAAATTGGTATTTTAGAGACTGGAAAAGTACAATGCTGTGAAGTTGAAATGTTTGAAAGCTAGAAATGAATATTTATTATGCGTTCAAGCAGCGAATGCGGCATTGCATAAGTACTTCGCGGACGATCTTTCTGATCTCATCGATGTACGTTTCAAGATTTTTCTTCTCTTTTTAATGTTCAAAAAGCCTGCTTGGTTTTTAATTTATCCATTCAAGTTAACCTGCCTTGATAAGGATGTGTGTGTGTGTGTTCTCGGGTTCGTCAAAATGATAAATTAAATTATTGTGAAACATTCGATTTTGGTACGAAACATCTTTGCTGACGATTGGCCGTTTGAAGCCAAAAATTACTCTGTTGTCGCTGACTAATATACGTTTTTACTGTTGGTCGGGTTGCAGTCACGCTTTGTGAAGCTGTCGGTGCCTGCACATTCAGACATTGGCTGGGAGTGAGCTGAAAGCTTGCTGGACAGTCCAGAAGTAATCTTCTGCCTGGATGAATCGTAAAAGTTCTTGTCTCTTCTAACAGTTGATTTCAGATCGCTTAGCACATTGAAATTGTATGTGTGAAAGAAAGTTTCTCATTAACGATTGACAGGATTAGTTTAGTGCATGGATCTCGGTATGGATCAGTGGTTGCGTGGTCTGGTGAACAGTACAGTGACCGTGCGGAAAGATATGTGCCAAAAAGAAATGGACGCATTAGCGGAACTCTGTGAATTCAAGGATTCGCTTGATTCGAAAGCCGATAAGCAACGATTCATCGAATCAAATCATACAACATTTATGCTCCCAAAGCGATTCGAATTTAGGTTTGCGCTTAATATTGCACTTAAATAGATATTTCGCCCAGCTTTTGAAGTGCGCGCAGTTGTTGCGTGCTTCAGTCGAAAGGTTGTAAAACGGATTCTTGGCAGCTGTTATTTCGAGACTGTCCTTTCGTTATTATCACAGCTCGTAGTGAATAGCAGGGCCAAGAAGTGTGCTTTGTAAAATCCGTTTTAGAGGGCAAATTGGTGATGCCGTGTCTGTTGTTAGCGCAATGGGTGGTGTAGCTGAGGAGCTGCAGCAGCGCCATATGCAAATTGAAAGAAGATTGGCCAGCGTGAGGTTGGTGAAATTTTAAGTTTTGCGCTTTTCATTTTGAGCTGTTTTCTTCTTTCCGTAACTGCAATGCTGATTTAGGCTTGAATCAGAGGAAATTTGGAAAACACTGGAATCAACTGAAAAGGCAGTAGCTGAGCGCTTTACTGAAACAATGGCAAGTTCGATTGCTTCGGTCGAGATTTTAAATGAGGCTTCGTCTCGCGAGGACTGTGAAAGCGGGAGCAGTTTCAAAAGCAGAATCAATATCAACGAATTATATGACTTTTATCTCGGGGTTAGCTGACGTTTGCAATGCTTTCTGCCAACATTCACTGCTCCTTTCATTTGCTTTCCAAGATTCACATTAAATGGGCAATATTTTTGCCGTAACTGGCGTTGGTTGTTTCAGAAGTTCAGTCATTACATGTTGAATAGTAATCTGATTGAGCGTTTGGAAGCGCGCGCTAATGGAATCGCCTCTGCACTGAATGGCTACTCAGCGAACAATCAGGATGGCAGTTCTGGCTCGGCTGTTCTTCCTTCACTCTGTTCTTTCAATCGTAGTTTTTAATTTCTTTGAATTTAGTCATTTTTTGCTTTGTGTAATGGGTATTTGGCTTTTATCTTATTTTTTGCCCAAAATTTCTGCTTTCACTTACTGCTTCTCACACTTGATTGGGTGTTCACAAGCAGTAAAGGGCCTCGCTCTTTTCAAAAAATCACTTTTATTACGGTGCGGAATAGCAACTTCATTGAATATCTGAACCTGGACAAACGCTGAAACAGGGTTCTAGGCCTCAGAACCAATCAACAATTAACAGGGCTTTTTAAAAACCGACCTGGGAATTTTTTTATAAAGAACGAGGAAAGAAAGCGGGGCAGTGGGCGCCAAAATTGCGAGCAGGCTAGTCACAAAGCAGTGCTTTACAGCGGACATCAGAATGTTATCAGCTGCAGTGGTAGTCTAAACATGTAACTGTAAAAACTAACTGATCACTGTTTCAACAGTTCTAGTGAAAATTGCAGCTGATGGGGAGGAAAGCGAAAACTGTTGCGCTGTTCGCAGTCGTCCAAAGAAAAGAATCGGTAGCGGAATGCTGTGTGATACTGTTAGACGGCCGAAACTGTTTGGGGGCAGTTTGGAGGAATACGTGGAGGCGACGAACGAAGCAATCCCTCTTATTATCACTTCGACCATACGGTAAAAATTGTTCAAAATTCCCTCTTTTGCACTCTCTCACATTCTTCTTCTGAGTAGCATAGTATGGTTTGTTGTGTTGCAGTTCCTGTGTTTGGAGGTTAGGTGAGATGGAAGAACACTCCCACACCATCGGCGCTGATGATAAGCAAAGCAATGCTTTACAGCGGACATCAGAATGTTGTCAGCTGCGGGAAGGTCGTAGATCAGGCATAGAAAATTTCACGAGTAAAATTGTGCGCGAGGCATGGGGACGCTTAAGTCTAGCTTGTGTTTACAGCCCCGCATGTAGGCAGCAACAGACTTGAATAGTAGCTGCCAAAGCAACTGCTAAGAGGTTTGTGTTGCCAGCAGTTAGCCACAGTGCAGTGTTAGCAGTAGAACTTGCATATTTATCCGTTGTATTCACCGATTTTGTTGCTGGGTGACTGCTTGTTCATTGTATATTGGTTGTTGCCGGCATTTTGGCTAGACGTTTCGGAGAGGCACTTCAGCCTGTATTTCGCGACTGTCTGGCGTTTACTCTGTTCTCGGGCACTCTTGAATAGCTTTGCCTCTCCGTTGCATTTCTTTCCGAATGATTTTGTATTTTCGAAGTAGAGCAGCTCCCTTTTAGGCACCCTCTCAATTTAATTTAGGAAAATTGGATTTTTTTTTTTTGTATTTCGTTTACGGAAGTAATCATGCTTACGGATATCGGTAAAGCACTGGTATAATCGAATTTTTGCTGTCGATATTGTGAAGTATGTTTAATTTTAGAGTTCTATCTCAGTTTGCACTACATCATCAGGGGATTTTCCGCATTTCGGGCTCTCAGATTGAAATCAACGCTTTCCGAGAAGCTTTTGAAAAAGGTATTGATGCTTGTTTTTTTTAGCAATTTTTTAGTCCGATCCTTTTCCGCTTTTAACTTCATTTGACATTTTTTGCAAATTCGAACTGTCCAAAAAACTTTTGCAAAATAACTTTGCTTCTGGTCACTTGCATCGTTAGTTGAACTGTTTTGCAGGTGACGATCCTTTACGAGATGTTGTTGATGCTGCGGATGTCAATTCAATTGCGGGTGTATTGAAATTATATTTGCGGGAGCTTCGTGAACCGCTTTTTCCGATTTTTCTTTTTGATCAGTTGACCGAGTGCGCAAAATGTTCAAATGCACAAGAATTCGTCAAACAGGTTTATCATTTTTTTGTTCATCAGTAGCTCCTAAAGCTGTGGAAGAAGCGTCAGCATGCTACTCACCTGCGTTTTCAAGGCATCCATTACATGGTAAAACAAAATTCAATGAATTTTTGCTTAGTAGTAGCTCAGTTAAAAGACTTAATACAGTTTATGGGGTGTGCAGCATTTCCGAATATTTCTGCTCTGATTTAGCGTTTGAATTTTGAGTTGGAGCCGAAATACACTGGCTTGTCAAAGTGTGAAATAGTAACGGCTTTCTAATTTACTGATGATCCAAACTCATGCACTTTATCAGTTCAGTTTTTTTTTTTTTTTAATAACACAGAAAAGGAATGACATGAAAAAGGACCTTCAAAATTTTGCAGGTCGTACCACTTATCGAGAAACTGTCACAGTCTACTCAACTTGTGCTTCGTTATCTTTTTGCTTTCCTCAATCATCTCAGTGAATTCAGTGACGAAAATATGATGGATCCGTACAATCTTGCGATTTGTTTCGGTCCTACACTTCTTCCGATTCCAGAAGGAAAGGACCAAGTGCGTTGATATTCCTGTTTCCCCGCGAAAAGAAGGCTGGATGTTCTAGGCCGCGGATAGCATTATTGTGGCTCAAGTGCTCTTCCTTAGCAATTGTAAAAGTTTTTCTAAGACTGCACCGATTACCTTAGACAGTGCTTGGCCCCTGTACGGCAGTCCAGTTTAGTCAAATGGCACTTTTTATTTTTAATTTTTACAATCTCCCTGCTTAAGGGCGAGAATTTCCGTGAATTCGTTAGAAATGCATCGTTTGCGATAGTTCAAAAACCTTGTTATGATTGCCTCGCAGAAAAACCTCACAGCAATAACTGTGCACATGCTTTTCTTACTGGTAGTGTTTTTACACTCTGACTTCTAGCTTCCGAAAGCCTTCTGCTTATGTGTTTGGCTATCATTTTAAGTTATTTGCCTGCTTTAACGAGACTCGTTTCAGCTGTTTCTTGATGAATGACAGTCCTGTTTGTTGTTACACCAGAGCTGAGTTTTCAGATTCAAGTACGAAAATGATTGATTCCTGAGGTGTAGCTTTTAAGTAAAACAAACGCGTTTTAACAATTAGTTTACAACATACTCTTGAAAAAGCTCGAATAAGGAGAAATACAAGCAGAATCACCAACTACTTTCACGTGTCTGTACATAAAATCCAGGCACACTAAAGAGTTGAGTTCGAAGTCTTTGGTCGTATTTGGGTAGAGGACATCTCCTTAAAACTTCAGCTTTCTAGCTTTTCTGATCCAGCAGTTAACAGTTTTTTCGCCAAAATTTTCGCGTGCCCACACGTGAGAGGCGGACGCGCATGAGAGTTGGTGCCATCGCACTTGGCCAGAGAACCCATTGAAAAAATTTCAGCTTCTAGGCTTGTTTAGTTGCTGAGTGAAATACCCGGACAGATGAGCATGCATGTGCAAAGATTGTTAGAACAGACGTTTTTGCTGACTGTTGCAGTTCTCTAGTGTTGTACTGCAAAAACGTATAAAAAAAAGCACGCACTCTGATCACCCACTGCAGGAGGAGATAGTAATTTTGTTAATGTTTTCCGAAGGCATATGTTAATGTATGCAAATGTAAATTTATATCGTTTGCAGTCGCTGTGACAGAATTCTCTTTCAGGTTTTCTATCACAATTTCGTAAACGAGCTAGTGAAAAACTTGATTCTTTATAATGATCAAATTTTCTCTCCACTGTTGCCTGGCCCACGGTACGAGAAATATTTTGTTGAGTCCGAGCAGGCGCTGTTTATTGATGAACAGTAAGTAGTATTCTACAGAGTTTTATTTGTTTGAGTTTTTGATTTGAATTTTGGGTACATTATTGATTTAAGCATTAATAAATATGAAGAAATTGAAAAAAGGGGATTTTTCTTTTCGGAATTGCAAATTTTTTTAAGGGAGAGTGCTATTAGCGGAGATGAAGAGGCGATCACCACGCCGGTCTTTGAATGTGCGGGCGATAAAGCACTCGCCGCAGTCAGCTCGTCATCATTTGCCTTCCCTTGGACTGCTCCGGATTATTCGCTTGAAGTACAACCCGCCGCAGCAAATAGTACTGCAAGCACATCACATCCAGTGCAAGAACCTAGCGCAACTTCTGCTTCCCATAATCCGTTGCTGAATCCACAATGTCCGGCAAGCGTTCATCGTCCAGAGGAAACTAGGCTAGTTGTTTTGTGGCTTTGTGGGCATACAACTTCCTGTAAAAAAATGTGCTTTATCTAGTAGTCTTCATTCGCTTTGCAGATTACCGGGCATTTACAACACCGCCGGTGACGCGCTGAAACGTTTTGACTGTAACAGTGCTGCTGCTGTTGCAACAACTAATCAAGGCATGCTGTTGACAAATAGCGGCGGAACCCCTTCGAACCAGGTAACTTGATCACTGTAGAGCCTGTCATTGCTGTACATTTAATAAACTAATTTGCATGTACAGATTGCGCTGGGGAAGTAATCCCGATTTTTCTGTTTGAGTAATTATCATACCGGGCGGATACCTGAAGTGGATTTATTTGAAACTTGATTTTGTATTTTAAAAAAATGGGTGCATATGTATAAGTTTGAAGTAGGAGAAGAAGTGGGGATCTAACAGAATTAGAAAGGCCAACGAGTCAGTTAAGGAGGCAATAAAGTTAGCCGGAAATTGATGGATCGTATTGAAAGTCAATAAATGAGCCCGGAAACGGAGGGAAGCGAAAAATCTTTTGAAACTAATTGAGTGTGAAAGCAAGCGCTTTGGGGGAGGGGGCAGGGGGTGCTCTGGGGCCCATCCGGTTTGTGCTCGATGTATGCTTGTTGCGCCATTTATACCAGTGTGTATGGCTGTGCCGTATTTTTAGTTTATGCTGTGTCGTGTGGTTTTCAGCAAGAACGGAAACAACAGCCACGGTTTAGTTCTCGTAGAAGCTGTGGGGCAAGTTCATTACGCGAGCAACTGCACCACACTCGCGTGCAGCAGCAGCGGCAGCAGCAGGCTTTCATATGCGAACAGTTGTAAGTTATCACTTTACCTATAAATTAGTCGGTTGGGCGCCAGGGCTTCTCTGTCTGGTTGCGACGTCCGAATTGGTGCCTTGCAGAATTCGTTTTATTTGACGAGCTTTGCAGGCCATCTTCGTGCGCTACGCTAGAAGCCCCTTTTGAGGATGCGCAAGGTTATACAGCCACAACATCAGTGGGGTGCAGTAAGAAGTTCATGCCGATTGTGGTGCAAGAAAATGTCTTAACGTCGTCTGCATGTTTGTCGACAGCAGCATTGCCCAGCAGCCACAGAAAAACGGTTATTTTGCTGTGAATTGAAATAGGAAGGAGCATACTGCTAGCGCATGGGTTTACTTAGAAAAGTTCCTTTGCAGATGTTTGATGAGAAGATGAAAAGCATGGAGCCGGACCTGGTGCGTTCGCTACCGCATGAGGTACTTGTTGCACAGGCTGAGCAGACTACGCCAGTGAATTCGCAGTGAGCGAGATTTGCAGTCACTCGCTAGATCATCGCTTCCAATATTCCTTTAAGCATTTCCATTATCTATTTGATTATAACCTCTGCTATGATCATTTTACTGCATTTTTAGCCGTGATAACACTAAACTGCCATCGGACAGATTTGTAACTTTAAAAGACCGATCTCTGCGTGTTTGTATGTGTGCGTGCGCGCGTGTGTGTGTTTTTTGTATATGTGCATGTTAGGTACAATTATGGATTATTCCATTGTTTGGGTTAGCTTCATGAGTGACTGATGGTATGTTTGTGCGAGGAATAATCATGGTGACGTGGTGTGTTCTGAACTCATTTCGACTCAGTTCAATTTGCCTTGATGCTTTAAGCCACGAAAACATATCCGCCTCTTGTTCGCTGTTTCTTGCGCGCTTGTGTCTTGCCATTTTATTGGTTTAACTGAATTTTGTTGCTGCTAGTAAATATTCGGAGATAAATGTGATTGTACAGAATCTTTTATGATTTTCATATAATAAAGGACACTTAATCAGATTTTGGGTTTTTTATTCCATTGGAGCATTTGTTATGTCGGCGCCTAATACTGACATTGGCTGGATGAGCAGGTCGCGGTAACGGAGCATCAAACGAGGAAAATGAGGGAGATGGTTGAGGTGTTATGAAATAAAAGGCAGGAAGCCACGTGAAGTGAGCGTATTTCGGTGGGTCGGAACATTTGTTTGTAAGTTCGCCGGGGGTTTGGCAGCATTTTGCTGTTGTTTTTTCAGGATGGTGGCACGGTCGCTTCTGATTTCCGCGAGCAGACGGTCCAGGTTTGTCGACCAACCATGGCATCTGACATGTTACCGATACACTGGAGATGCAGAGCCGAGTTCCGATGAAAAATTGGTTCAGGGAAATAAAAAAAAGGCCGGTGATCCTCAAGAAGCGTGCAGTCAACTACGCGAACCACGGCGCCCGGACCCTTCCGAATGTTGTGGGGCTGGGTGTGCAAATTGTGTGTGGATTGAATATGGCACTCAGCTGATTCAGTACTACGGTGACCGGCCGTTGCAGGATGCACTGGACGAAATTGACAAAAGCATTGCGGATGTGGCTCTGAGAGAATTTGTTAAGGGTGAAGTCCGTGCACGTGCACTGCACCCTCGGAAGTGCGCTTGATTAAGAACTTTGTTCTGCGAACGATGTTGCACCAGTTTGTGGATTAAGTGTTGTCAACATTGTGAGAAGTGGGCGACCACATACGGTGAGTACTCCAGACGGCCTAGTGTTCTAGTGGCATTTCAGTAATATCATTAGTACCAGACCCTCGCTCTGATTGTCCGGGCGGTCTTGCTTCCGGCAGTCATAGAAATAATCGCGATGCGTCGGTTAGAGTTGTGGCCATTCGAATGCTTCAAGAACCATTTTATACGTTTCTCTGTGGAGGAGGTTGAAGATCAGCAGCTGCTTTTTGTACGTGTTTTTCGGTCATCTCTACATTCAGCGAAGTCAGAACCTCATCCTTAATTTCACTGTGCTTTGCGCCACGGCACTCGGAAATAGTTGGAGTGGTAAAGTGTACAACGCGCTTTCTCACTGGAGAGTTCTCTCCTTGGGCGGGTTGATGGCGTTTTTAACTCTCTATCTTGTGCCATTACTAATTTGCAATAGAACTGAGTATGGCAATGGAGTGAGAAGTCAAGGAGGGAAAGAGAAAACACACACACATAAAAGTCCCATTCCCCCGGCGCTAGCAACAGTTAGTGGGTCTACCATAACGGCTCAGTGTTATGCAATTTTGCATTCGTGGTTGAACGTGGAGGTTATCTGCTCGATATGTTATGGGTTGTTTTTTGAGTCTTGCTATGACTGTAATTGGCACGCTGTACGTCGAATTTGTCGCGTTGCATCGCATTCCTCGTTATCTTCGTTTATATCCCCTGTAACAGCCACGCGTTTGTATCAGTGGTGCAGCTCAGTGCTGTCGTACATTTTTCATTAATATTGCACTGCCGTGATGCCGCTTACTACCTCCGGACGCAGTTTCCCCCTTCTCAGCACAGTGGTCCCAAAATTGCTGAAGTTGGCAGTTATGCTGCGAATGATTACGAATAAAGATGAGTAGAACATGAATTTTTTCGCTACACAGGTAATGTATTAGCAAAAATTTGTGTTTTCGATAGCAAACCCGATTGTCTTTTGATGTGCAAACATATTTTACGATTTGCACGACGCAGAAGTCACAGAAGCAGCCGTTCTAAGGATTCAATAACATTATATATGTAGTTATTTTACACTTTGACTCTGCAGTTAATAAATACTGCTTTTACCAACACAGCGTCGTCTAGTGGTCAGCCTGCTGGTTATTCTGATGTTCATGTCACCTCGTCATGTATGCGAAATCAAAATACGATCTTATTGGCGATGTACAAGTAGGGTCCGCCCGGCGTTTATCCAATTGGTAAACGTACGGGAAGTTAAAGAATGCACACCGACTTCGCAAACAACTCTGACAATAGTAACTGACAGGACCCATAATCTATCTAGAAGAATGGAACTAAGTACAAGCTCTCCTCGACTTGCAGGCATTTTTGATGGTATGCTCTCATATGATTTCAGCTTGCGAACACGCAAAAACCCGTTAGCTTGCCGGAGAATGTAAGATAAGCAGATTATAAGGAGCAGTCGAAACGGATGTAAATGGCTACTGGAAAAAAAATCTTTATATTCGGGTGGGAAATGTAACCGCGTTTGCATCCATCACGGGAACGATAAACAGAACATTTTAATAAGACTTAGAAATGAAGATGTACATCGGGTCATCGATCACACAGAGCTATAAAAGAAATCGCTTCGATACTTTGGGATGCCGTTTCGTCGTTGCATTACTTGTCTTTGATGCAGCTGGCAGCTCTTCCATTTGGCTCTTCTTTGCCTCCACTATCGACATTTTTGCACACGGGCGTTCAAAGTTGACTCTTCTGCTTCACTGCTTTTTATGCGTCTTGTGCTGTGTAACAGCGTTACAAAACGCATATTGTCACAGGGTTGTCTGTGTGTGTTTGTGTGTATGTGTGTGTGTCCCACATTTTGACCCACACTTTCAACTCGGGAACCACAAAAGCTAGAAGACTGAAATTTTGGTATAGTGTCCCCCGCCAGCGGGTGACGCGGCAAATTTAAATTCAGCCTTCCTGTACCCGCGGGTAACTCGTACGGCTCCGTGAAAGTTTTTTACGGGTAAATCAATATCTCAGGAATCACGGAGTCTAGGAGGCTGAAA